>MU183616.1:128558-186035 GCA_016904865.1 Pissodes strobi | reverse complement strand
CGAGTATTTTTTTTGGTCAAATTTTTAGGAAGCAAACTTTAAATCCTCTATGTCGGATATGTCGGGAAAATCTAAAAAAACATCGATTTCTAGGTAAAAAAAATTGAAGATAAGTAGTTACATGGAAATACAAATAAATCTTTTAGATGAAATAGTTCAAAAATATAATAACTCAAAACATTCTACAACAAAAAAAAATACATTTTAAGACTAACTTTTACTCACCCAAAAACAATAGATCCAAAGGTGCCAAAGTTGGTGATTTCGTGCGAATAAGTAAGCAGCATAAAGCATTTTCCAAAGGTTACACACCGAGTTACACACCGACTTGGTCAAATGAAATATTTCGTATAGAAAAAGTTAAACTTACCAATACTTATTTGCTTCAGGATGAAATAACATAGAAATTTAAGAAAGGTTCTATGGAGAAGAGTTGCAGAAAGTTAAACCTCCAGATGTCTATTTGGTAAAAAAAATTATAAAGAAAAAAAGGAAATAAAGTATATTGTCACGGCTAGGAACCATCCGAATGTTTTTGTGCTACCCTATAGTCTATGGTATGAGTCATCGCCGGCCGCGAAGATTCAGGAACGCTGGAATTATCTCGATGCCCTGGTCGAGAATCATATAGAGTGGCCTCGCTTCTTCCCGAGTATTCGTGATAGATTTGAGATTGTATATAAGTAGCAGACCTTGCGTGTTGAGTTAGTTAATCATTGAGTGTTGAATTGTGAAGAGCTATTAGTGCTAAAGTTATAAGAGTAGTTTAGTTGTTTAATTGTATACAGTGGTAGAGAATAAAGATAGTATTAGTTTAAAATAGTAAAAGTTGTAATTTCATTCAGAACCCACGGGAAAAATGTAACAATATTTTGACCACGTACAATTTGCACAAATGTATAAAGTTTTGTATAGTTAGGTTTTTCTTTTCCTTTTTATTGTATGTTTCTATTTGTGTTTTTATATGTTTTGTACTCTAGCTCTAGCTTTGTCTACAAATTGTAAATTTTTTTGACAATAAAGCATCTTATTATTGCAAAGAAGGAGAAAGTCCGAGAGAGATACGTAGCAATGGACAAGTAGTTAATTCTTGCTCGCTCCTAACTAGGCAGAAGTAACTCATTTAGTTACAATAAAGTAATTTTCGATTGTGATATCTTATTGTCTTGTAATTTGTAACCAATATCTATTTTAAACCCGAGTTAAACCTAATCTATTATTTAATTTTTTTGGTTATCTTCTGAGACTAACAATGTCCTACACTGAAAAAATAAATCCTTTGAACCAAGAGATTATGACATTTAGCCAAAAGCTTTTCGGTCTTGAATAGGTCCAAATGCGAAGTCTCTTGACCCAAATCCCTAACTCTTAAAAACAATCGCGGAATTTTTCATATGAGAATAGCCCATTCTATTGGTTCAATAGCAAAATTTCTTTTGTTCTAAGAACAACCAAATCAAATTTCTTCTCGAGTTAAAAATCTATCTCTTGACCCAAAAGTTTAAAATGTCTGCTGCTAAAGGCTTTTGGACTTGGCTTAAAAGAATTATTCTTGTTCCAAATACGGAATTGGTTTTATTTTTAAATCTTTCTCTGGGTTCAATAGCATCAAATATCTAGTGCCAAGAGCTTTCAGACTTGGCTTAAAATAATTATTCTTGTTCCAAATACGGAATTGGTTTTAAGCTGAAATCTTTCTCTGGGTTCAATCGCATTAAATATCTAGTGCTAAGAGCTTTCGGACTTGGCTTAAAATAATTATTCCTGGTCCAAATACGGGACTGGTTTTAATATAAAATCGTTCTCTGTGTTCAAAAGCATTAAATATCTAGTGCCAAGAGCTCTCGGAGTTGGCTTAAAAGAATAGTTCTTGTTCCAAGAGGGTATATAGTTTGCTACATTTTGGTCCACGGATTGGTGGGAATAGGTGTAAATGACAAAAAAATTTCGAGTTGGATCATGATATTCTGGGGATCACTCCTGCATGGTCTCAAACTGAGACTTTGGTAAAATGGGTCAAATTAACTAATATATAGGGTGTACCTGGGGTTAATTTTCAAAAATGGACAAGAGTAAACGGCCTTTATTTTTAAGATAATAAACAAATTCCATAAAGAAAAGTTGTACACAATTAAAAGTTTCATTAGGATCTCAATTTTCAGACAAATCGGCCTATTTTGTTTTTTTTCGCAATTTGCAAAGTGTTTAACCCTTATTTTCGAAAATACCAAAATAATTTATTTAAAGATGTTGTTTAGAATGTAAAGGTGTGGTCTGTAAAATATGCACCTTTGTCGGCGTCCGTCGCGTCGTACAAAATTGTCTTTGAATTGTGGTGGGGATTGTCGTTCTTGCGCCAAAAGCGGACGACTGGAAATCTGAACTTTTCTCTTGCGCTAAAAGACTGATTGTGCACCGGTTACTGTGATCTTGTAAAAAGATCTTTCAAATCACGCGGTCTTTTCCCAATAGCGTCTACGATTTTAAAGCAAAAGCTTTAGATATGAATTCAAAACATTTATCTCTTGAATGAAATGCTCCATTTCCCCGATTTTAAAACAAGAGCTTTGGATTTTGTCTGAAATAAATTTCATTCAAGAGAAATTCGTTTTTGTTTCAAGAGAATCATTTTTCTTGTTTCAATATAAATTCTCTTAATTCAAATAACATTCGCTTGAAGAAAAATATTTTCTCTTGTCTGCAAGAAGTGACGCTAAAAAACAACTCAAGAGGACCTCTTTTTTTTCAGTGTAGATCAACACCATTACCCTCGTTCTGATACTCCCGAGGGTACTGCTGAGGTGCTGTAAGTGTTGGAGATAATTCGAGAGATACTTAATGCCCAAGAAAACAGAAAA
The DNA here is from genome assembly GCA_016904865.1 of Pissodes strobi. Lineage (NCBI taxonomy): Eukaryota > Metazoa > Arthropoda > Insecta > Coleoptera > Curculionidae > Pissodes > Pissodes strobi. Next base: position 183,177 of record MU183616.1, on the reverse strand, counting down.
ACAAAAAAAAAATAAAAAATGTCAAAAGTATGACAATTTTTTAGGAAATCAAGTGACAAAAAAATTGCCAAATACCCAAATTGTGGGAAAGAATGCAAAATCAGTGGGGGGTCTGGTTGAGATAAGGTAACTCTTCAAAAATGTTTTTTTTTGACTTTTTTTTTATTAATCCTTTTTTTTTCTTTCCAAAAAAGTGAGGATCATTAAAATATTATAACGATTTTTTGATAAAAAATTCATATTAAATGTTCCTAATGTCGGTGCAATAAGCCATATTGTCACGAAATGTTTTTGATCCCGTGACGCCACACTTTGTTTAGCGTGCAGGAATGTAGCTCAGATCCAGGATCGATCTATGTCAGGTGAGAAGAGATGATAAAGAAAGCACTTCAGTTAAAAACAATAACAACGTCTATTGGTCAAAGACTTAATGATAAAACATTAACAATGTCTATTGGTTAGAAACGTAATAAGATTATATTATACCCCATTACTAAGGTGCGCATGCTTTCTCGATTTGAGGTATATTTTTGAATTGTTTATAGGTCTTTTCGTCACTGTTTTATAAATATAGTTTTTCTTAAGGGTTTGTGTTGTGCTTTATTTAAGGTTGGTTTGCTCGTACGATCACACGAATATGGCACTACACTTTTAACTACTTGACAGACTCTACTTAGAAAATTATCTTTATCAGAACTTTGACAAATTTATCATAGACTCGATTTTTACTACTGCGGTTATGAAACCCCCAGACTTCGCGACCATGTCATCGAGCCAAGCCCAGATTTGGGTGAGAAAAGAATTATAACCTCAAGCGCCCATGTGGACAGCCCAGGAGCTGGTTTTAGGTGAGAGACAAAAGCCTGCCAAACTGAAGGCTCGGTAGCGTAATTTTATATTATACAACGTGCTGATCATTGCATGCTTAAGGTTCATCATAATCGCTCCCGTTGACTGCTCGCGTTGTTTATAGTTTGCCTTTAATGTTTATATAATAATTTCCAAGTTCAAGTTCAAACTTAGGACAGGGTGATATTTATTTAGTAGGTTATGCATTTTAGTAGATCGCACGTTCCCCCGCCCTGTAAATGTTGGTCACCAACGTTAACCCGACAAAATTGTCTTAAAAATGACGTTTTTAAGACAATTTGAGCATCAAGTAGCCTTTCCCAAGTGTCAAATGTCACAAATCTGAACATTGTTTAATAAATGGTCATTTTAAATGGGTTTCTGATGGTGGGAATCCATATTACTGATATTATACAGGTAGTTTTAAATCTGTTTTAAGACCGTTTATTAAGTTTAATTATGTTGACTACCAACTAACCCAAACTAACCGAAGTTAACCGTTTCGCACAAGCTTTTCGTTACGCAAATAGGTAGTGGCATAAACGAGACGAAACTAACCCACACTAACGAAATCTAAGTAAAAAAGAAAATTATTTTGTTACATTAATTTGGGTTAGTTTCTGTTCGTTTTACTCCCGGAGCGAGCGGAGGCCAACACATGAAATTAACGCGCTTATTTGATTTAGTTTGGGTTGGCTAAAAGCGAGTAGAAGGACGATAATCACTTTATCTTATTTTCAAAAAGAGAAATGTGCAACGTTTGGCAACCTTGACCGAGACCTTCGTGTCAGTGGGTCACTGTGTCAAATGTCATTATTTTCGCGTTTCAATGTTTGCTTTTCACCTGAGCAAGCAGTAAAGTGTTTTAGTGATTCTACACAAGTTTGAACTTAAAACTCGAACTTTGGAGACTCAAATGGGGTGGATCCTCAAATTTTCTTGGCTTTATCTCAACCAGAACCGCTTAAACTACTCCATGAGGAAAAAGAAAATTTTTAAGATGGACAACCTATAAATTATTATCTTTTTCCATGTAAGTTGCAATAATTTAAAGTTTTTAATAATTTGTATAAGTATAAAAATAGTCATAAAATGAATGATAGGTGTATTTATTAAAATATTTTCAGATTTTTTATGTGTAAACATCTTACGCGGCGATATGGTAAATCTCGGCAAATGGGACGGAAATGTTCAAGCGGATGGGGACGGAAATGTGTAAACGGCTGTGACATCATAACCATGGGCAGTGATTTTACGAGGGCTGATCAAATATTTGTGCATGTCGATATAGGATATGTTTACACATCAGTGTCTCGCGTACTAGCAGACTCGCTCATTATTTGTCAAATTTGACATTTGGAAAATGCTACTTGATGCTAAAATTGTCTTAAAAACGTCATTTCTGACATAAAAATATTGCTTATTGCACCGAAATTAGGAACCTTTCATATCAATTTTTTATCGAAAAATCGATTTACAATATTTGAATGATCCTCACAAATCGATTATCAGGACTTACCTTATCTCAACCAGAACCATAAAAAGAATTGTATTAACTAGTGGACTTAATGGAACAATAACATAAATAATTAATTACCAATTTCACGTAACCTTTGATCAACACGTATTAAATGTTCAACGATCTAGAACTCTCCTGCTGAGCAGCTTCAGAAAAATTTCCTTATGAACTATACATTAAGCTCGACATTAAGTGCATGTCTGCAAAGTCCCCAAATGTACATTTTTTCATTTTACGAATAATTCGGAATTTGTGACAAATAGGTACCTACCTACTTTCATTTTTGACAGGTTTATTAACAATTACAATAGCTACTTACCTATTAACGAACGAACGGGCTTAGAGAATTTTAGAATATGTTTAAAACCCCCAGCTTATTTTAAACGATCCTTGAGATTATTTATTACACATTTATTTTTTTACCTGAAAATGCTTCCTTTATTTATAAATTATAATTATTACGTTATGCGTTTATTTCGAAATTCGACTTTAAATAATATTGCTATAGGCTTGGCTATACGTTACCACAAACTCCCAAGTTTCAGGGTGGTCGAGGTAATGGTTTCGAAATGATGACCGAATTGAATTATTTAATTTGTAACTTTAAAACCCTGTATATCAATATGGAGCCAATTGGCTCCATAAAATAGGAAAGAAATATATGAAGTACTGATGGCATTATTCTGAGTTCCTGTGTGTGTCCTATCACCAATAGTTTCTGGACACCCCTCGGGGCACCCCGAGGGACACCCAGTATAGCGATTTATATTAGTATACAGAGTGGGCAAAAATCTCACGTTGCGTTATCTATATGCCTCAGAAAATAATTAAAACTATCGTTTGGATTTTAAAATGTTGTGGTTACGTCTCCGCTTAGTTTTAATTCCCTATTTATATTTACCGAGGTATTAACCCTTTCGCAACATTTCAAGGGGGACACTTTCGCGCAGCACCGTATATTGCATATTCTTACACTTACTTTATACAACGTAAATCGAGCCAAAATGAAAGCAACCAAATCAATATTATTTTACCTTTTCAATTTTTTTCGCTGATAATTTCAAATTCCAATGAGTCAGGCGATTACCAATTTTACACTAAATTCCCGAACCAGTCACTCTCTCGCACTTTAAAAACCGTGACAAATAATAATAGTAATAATACTAATAGAGTCAACAATGAAACTTGACGTTAGTAGAAATAGCACTTTAAATTAAAGGAAATAAAGTCACAATTATTATTATTATGATCGGATTAAAATCTCCTTTCACAACTAGACGCGAACCGAAATGAACTTGAACCGAACCGAGAAGTACGGAGTACGGCAACTACCTAATATACCTGTTCCAAATAATAATAATGATAATCCCGCTTAATATGCGGACAAGAGTTTCACTTTTGTGCTATTCTTGCCCCGCGCTATCGCTTTCGACACTTTTATGGGTTAAAATCAATTTAAAAGTGAAATACGCGGACCTCAATTCTAAATCGGTAATCGAACAATAAACGATACAATAATAGATATCGGCTACAAGAGAGAACGATTAAAAAAATGCACTCTCTATTAAAATAAATATTAAAACGATCTTTTACATTTTATTGTTTGGGGCGAGGTTTGGGGTTTCGAGAATGTTGCTTGCTGATCAGTCCTTTAACTGATCCTCGGGAAAATCTAAGACAAGCGAAAAAAGAACTAGGTAAGTATAGTTTGTTTAGGATCTGGACTAAGGACATCAGCTGACCGCATTTAAATTTTAAGAAACAAAGAAGCAATAGAAAATCAAAAAAATATTGAAAAAGAAAAAAAAAAGAAAAACTCAGACAAAGAAAAAAAACAGATTATACATATTCAAATTATGCTTTATTGTTTAAGTCATAATTAAGTCTTGTTAACAAAGCTGTTAGGATAAAAGTAACAATAAAATGGTAATAAAACAAATTATAAACAATTTTTACCCAAACGGAAAAATTATACAAATAAGACAAGAACTCGAAGGTTACATAGAGATAGAAATTTCACCTAAACCAACAGGAACGTACAAACATAAAGATAGGTACCAAATTTGTCATCAACATTAAAGCTATTATACAAACAAAGCACAACTCAAGGTTTAATACCTACTCTTTTTCAGTCAGATTCTTTTTCACTGCCCTTCTAAAGAACTTCACAGTATGACAGCTTTTAAACTGGTGAGGAATAAAGTTATAAATCTTCCTACTCTCATAAATAATAGAGCTCTTTGTCAAAGCCGACGTTGGAATTGGCAGTTTTAAGCTACTTGCTTAGTCTGAAAGCAACGACCTTCATAGAACCAGAATGAGTACTGGGAATAGCTTACATCACAGCTAAAGAAGCCCTCTCTAGGTGCACAACAGCAATTCGTAGACAAATGGAGAGATTTGCCGGGCCTAACTCATTCACAGATGGCAGTGAATCTGCCATCAGGAGTGAGAATTAACCAGCTTCTTCAAACTTGGCCGACAGCAGGTACAGGCTGTAGTTAGCATGTACACTGGCCATTGTCGGCTAAGAAGCCACATGAACAAAATTAGGCTCTCTGAAGAAACGGAATGCCGCTTGTGCTTGGAGGGCAAATAAACAATTTATGCCAGTGTCCAGCAATGAAAAGAACCATGCAGACAAACAGTGTTTGGAAATTCTCAAAGTACACTTGTAGATTTGAGAACTATCCACCCCAGCAAGCTAATCGAATTCAGGAAAAGGATCGAGCCTCTGACCTAGTGGAAACCACAGACGTGAGCCAAGGGACCCACTCACGTGCACGAATATGAATAGTCTGACTTTATAGCAGAAATGGAAGAAGCAGATAATTAGTCCGATTCAGCATAATGATTTCTTCGATGGGCGGCTCACTCGCAAAAATTTGTGTGTAATTTCGGAAATCGCAGGGATTTCGACAATTTTTAAAGGATTGCCAAAGGATTTCGGATATGATTTCGGATCGATCTCCGATGAATTTCGGAAGAAGTTCGAATGTTCGAAATGATTTCCAGGGACTTCGAATAGATTTCGCGGGATTTCGGAAAAAATATATACAGCGACTTCGAGAGTGGGTCGCCTCGGGTAAAAGCCGAGGAACAAAGAAAGTACACAATAAAATATAAACAAAATGCACTTTCTAAATTGGCTTTCTGATTTATTTTCCAAAAAATCGTATTAATTCAATTTTTGTTTCATTTGGCTCTATCTTCTTAAAACAGGAGACTTAAGGCTTAGTGAAATACAAGGTGAAATATGAGTACTCTAAAACAAAGAATACTAAGGTTTTTTTAGGAGATATTCAAGAAATCAATGAGGGTACTCAAGAATATCTTGTGAAATTAATGCCCGCTATTGACACAGTAAAAAAACTTTCAAGTTCAAATTCAAATTTATATTACCTGCAAAATGCATCAGCATATTCATACGTCAAATCAAAAACCTAATATAAATGATTCCTTGCAGTAAAAATAAATTAGTTTAAAGTCTAAAATATGACAGGTTTCAATAGTTTGTGATAACATTCAAAGTTAAAGTTACATTGAAGACTATGATACATTCACAATTAGAATTTCAGTGAAACAATACATTTAAAATTCAGACATTTCAAATCTACTATAAGAATAAGAACATCAAGTGTATAGATTGAATAAAACAAAATATCTAACCAAATGAATTGATATACTCAGTGGTGTAATCGAGGGTGTCATAGAATACTTTCACAAGCAGATTTTTTTTTATTTCAGATTTAAACCTTTTTACGAGCAATCCTTGAGATATTTGGGAAGAACGCTAAAAAATCTAATTGCAAGGCAATCTGGGCCATTCTGAGACCTCATCTGCCGACGGTAGGCTCTCTATCGAGTCTCATAGCTGTGGACTCCCCCATGCATCCTATACAAACCCTCATTGGCCCTAATTTTCAAGGATGTATTGAGAAGGCAATGATTTCAACATCCCTAAAAGCCTGCATGCAGTCATCTTTGCTTCGCAGCCCTGCAAGAATCCGCACTGCCTTCCTTTGCAGACCAAAGACTCTCCCGGAATGAGCAGCATGACCCCATGCCAAAATGGAGTATGACATAACTAAATGAAATAGAACATGGTATTGCAGTTAGTGCATTCAAAGATATGCAGTCAGAGAGAGCACGCAGTGCAAACAGAGAGCTTCATATTCTCTTTGAGAGCCTCTCAACCTGAAAATCCCATTTAAGGGTTGGATCAATATGAACCTCCAAGAAGTTTACACACTCAAGTTCCCCATTGGCATTCCCCACATTCCTTAGAGCAAATAGCACCTTCCTAGTTGTTTCATCATTTAGTAGCCATAAACCAGGTCTTGGCACCCTCCTGTGCAACCTGCAGCCCCTCCAAAGCTTCTTCTCTGGATCTTGCTGACAGTGATATGGTAGTCAGTTCCGGCTCGCTTGGGTGGGCAAGGTGGGCACCGCCACCCGACACAAAAGTCGCAAAAAAGGGAAGCCAAATATTTTATTATACTGTAGGTAATACCCGAGGTATTAATATCTACACATATTTGAATAGATTGTATTTATACAAAAGGCACTTTATTATTATTAATACTGTTTTATTAAAATACTATGTTACATTACTTTAGTGTGAATATCATATTATATTATATAGTCTTATTATAATATGATAATACGCACCCCAAATGCCAAATGCGCGCGACCCTGGACCATAATCGTTATTATTATTAGTATATAAGATTATGGAATGGTATCAACTATCGAGGTGGGCAATGGCAGTCTTCGCCAGCTGTAACAAGCCAGTAATTATAATAAATAGTAAACAATCTAAACAACCTAAAAGAGCCCATAAAAATCCTTCAAATCCCACAGGTCAAACGTATATAATCTAATGTCTAATAGAAACTTGCCATAGGCTTAAGGTGGCGACAAACCGCGTCCGCCAGCTAGGAAACGAACGCTTCGATAGCATGGCTCGCATAGCAGACAGTTTAGCCGGATTCCCGGCATATTATTGATTCAGAATTGAATTTGGATTTCATGAAAGCTAAGTTTTTGCGTGATCCGTTACTTATTTTAAATTAGATATTAGATTATACCTACTAGTTATGAATCCGTATCACGACACCGTTTGTGGCTTGTTGGAAACGCCTTTTCACGACGAAGTGGAGGGCAGAGAGATTTTTGGCTTTTTTTGATGTACTTAAATTTATATCTTTATTTATTTTTTTTTTAAATATTTGGCGAAACTTCTTAACCATCGCCCACCCTACCTAACAACCCACGAGCCGCCACTGATGGCAGTGTCATCTGCAAAGACGGTATAGCTTTCACCTGTAGTGACGTAAGATAGGTCATTAATGTAGATTAAGAAAAGTATGAATCCCAGGATTGAGCCTTGGGGACCTGGGAACCCCCACATCCATAACCCTCTCAGAAGACGACACTCCCTCCGCTCTTACAGCCTGAGTTCTGTTAGATAGATAAGATTTTACAAGTGTTACACTGCTATCAGTGAATCTATAGAATTCAAGCTTCTTTACGAGGAGCTGATGGTCAACACAGTCGAATGCCTTAGACAGGGCCCAAAATAAGGCAGCATTGCACTGCAAATTCCTAAATGAATTTGCGATTTTTGAGATAAGATGTAGAATTCCTTGGACAGTGTTTCTACCCCTGTGCAACCCAAACTGACTATCTGCAAAGCTTCCCGTGCCCTCCAAAAAGCTAACCCTTCTCAATGCCATCAATTTCTCAATGATCTTAAAATAGCTGGTAATAACGAAATGAGTTGAAAATTGGGAACAACTTCCCTGTCCCCATGTTTATGTATTGATACCACAAGCGCCTTCTGTAGACAGTCCGAACATCGAACACACTCTTTCTTCAAAACATAAGTTAATTAACTTAGCTAAAGGAATAATTATTAGGTATTTTATAGATTTTATTAATTATCTATAGGTAACATTTTTGAAATGAAAACAGTGCAGTCTCAGGAAAATGGGTGTACCCGAGGGTGTACCCCAAGGCAGTGTCATGGGCCCTTTGCTCTTCATTTTTTACATTAATAACTTAACCAGTGAAATACTGGATAAAAACTTCCACCTCACAACTGATGATACCAACCTGCTAATAATTGAGTCGCTCGTTGAGTCGGCACTGTCAGAGCTTCTTGAGATCTCCACAGATCGACTGATAGCAGCACAGGACTGGTTTACCAAGAATAAACTAGTTCTAAATGCTGAAAAACTAATGTAATCTTCTTTTCAACCAAGCAAAAAAAAAGGACATGCCAAGAGTTGTTTCTCCGAGTGTTTCTCTCAATGAATCAACACAAACTCTGTCCGAACATACAAACTTTCTGGGTCTCTACATTGATCAGAAGCTTGATTGGGTACAACATCTCTCAATTGTCTGCAATAGAGTTAATTCTGAATGTTACTCAATGAGAATACTTTCCAAATATTTAAACTTGGACAATCCAAGGGACAATCTAAAAACTGTATATTTTGCAAACATATACTCAGTCATTAAATTTGGCATAATGTTCTGGTGAGGAGGTAGGAATGCAGATAGAGCTTTTTTTAGCTCAAAAAAGGCAGTTAGAATTTTGCTCAACTTAAGGAGGAGAGACTCATGTAGAGGAAGGTTTAGAGACTTGGGACTTCTGACAACTTATGGGCTTTATTATGTGAGTGTCTTTTATTTCTGTTTAGGAATGGGGAGAGATTTGTTGAGTTTAATTCACAAAGAATTATTCCAACTAGGTTCACAGGGTTTTGCCCTCCTCAACATAGGCTTACAGCTACTGAGAAAGGTCCTACCTAGTACCTACTCGTGTATTAAATTTTTTAACACATTGCCAAATAATATCACGCAGCTGGAAACTATTGGCGCTTTTAAGAAACCTATTAAAAACTTGCTTGTAGATATTGAACCATACACATTTCAAGAATTTTTGAATCATAGACCTGCTGAAGTTTCAAGTATCCTGCAAACATTACTCACAATGTGTTGTTTGTTGTTCCTTGTATCTATCATATTTTCTTGGATATTTTAATTGATCTAGTGTCCATCTGATGTAATCATTTTATCCCATTTTATTGTTATCTTTTTGACTAACAAAAATTGTTTTAAACTACTTATACAAGCTGTTATAAGCCAATTTAGGATTTAGGATAGACTTAGATAGGAAATTCGTTCTGAAATAATTTTTATCTTGATGCTATATGTTCAATTGTATTATGCTCGGTATTATGTTTATGACTATGCAATTTTTCATTAATATAGACCATTTAAATTTGAATTTGAGGATTTTATTGATGATCTCAAACCGACTTTCAAACTCTAGATAAGCAGGAAAACATCTTGGAATTCTACGTAAATACAATATAGGGATTCGAGGTGAGAATCCCTCTGACTGAATTAGTACAATGAACTCCATTGAGCAATACTTCACTTAGCATTTTTATTGAAAATTTTTATTTCCTGTTGCAAATGTGACTCCTGGCCTGAAATCACTCTTCAACTTTTGGGAGACGAATGGGTGATTTTTCTCTTGTGAAACATACTACCGCAAAGTAATCACTCTAGCTTACGTGCGACAGTAACATCAATGTACAAAACATATTTAAATACATTTTTGGCTTCTTATAAATAGAACTCAAGTACCAAGTACCTATTCATTGTGTTCGGTGCATACCTACTAATGTCAAAAATATTAAGGAACAATGAAGCAACTTCCGCGTTCGCACAACTGACGATGCGCTTTTTATTTTTAGTTTTGTTGTCTGTGTTTTTCGAACTTTTGTAATGAGCATGTTTTTGGGATGGTGTTCGGCGAGTTATTTCGGATTTTGGCATGTGCACATTTGACGGAGATGTTTTCAATATTCTGACCTAATTATATACAAAATAATATTAATTACTTGTCAACAACATACATTATAGAAGCTGGTTTGTTGTTTTTTGTAAATATTCATCATCGAATGAATAGATATACCTACTACTTACAATTAATTGAACCTTTGAGCTTGAGATAATTCATATACCTACTCATGTTCTTCAGAGTATGTCTGGTTTTATAGACCCATCTGGCTTGATACCAAGATTGTTATTCGAGTTGTTATTAGAATGACACCAAAATTAAGTGCAAGCATTTATGTAGGTAATCTTTTATAGGTATAGTTAATATAATTTAAAAGAAATTGGAGACAGATTTCCACAAAATAGCAAACTGTATGTTTTCATACATTTGAAAGCGTTAAAACTATAAATAAACCCCGAAACAAGCAGTAATAAGGTAGTGTATCATTTTTAAACACCTGTAAGCAGGCATACGCTAATAACTGCATTTTAAAAACATAAAATCGCCTGAATTCGTATTTAACATTTCGACTGCACCTTTGCAACCTTTCATACACGCTCTAAACAATCTAGGCTGGTCGTGCAACAAACCATCTAGGTTCCAGGTTCCAGGTTTTGATTATGGCGTTGCTCCTAGGCAATTGCCAGCTCCATTACTTGATGACCACGTAGTGTCTGGCTCTAAACCATCACGTGACCATCTATAATATTTAATAATAATAATTATATGTAATTTATTACTTTACATAACCAAAAGTGCTGTGAGACAAGCGTAAAACAATGCAGCATCAAGCAGTCTACGATGATTGGGCTAGGTTAGTATAACATACATGGATGATGGATACATTAAGCAGACAAGCACATCTAGGAAAAACAAGTCATTACCAAGTTGAGCATTACAATTTTAATTTGTTGCAATTAATGAAATGTATTAAAAGTTTGATTGGCTCGCTTGAAATCTTGGCTAGAATAGACTTAATTGTTATAGGAGATGGAAATTGCAGATCAATAAACTTTCCGTACAAATCATGATTGTCAGCTTCATTAATGGGGCATTCGAAAAAGATATGATTAAGATTTTCAATTCGACCGCATTCACAATAAGGGGTATCTCTAATATTTATTCTATGTAACATTTCTCCCGTTAAACAATGTCCAGTGCGCATCCTAATAATAGTAGTAATATGTCTACGGTTTATATATGGCAATAAGGAGAACCATCTTTTCTCTGGAAAAATACTTTGAATCGAGAAGTATTGATAATTTTTCTTACTTACTATAGATAGCCAGTTTTGTTTAAATTTTACTTTAAGAGACAACTTAATCTTATTGTAAACCTCTACCGCGTCAATATCCATAACCCTAGGAATATTTAAGATTCTACCCACATTAGCAAGTGTATCCGCCTCTGTATTTCCAGGAATGCCCGAATGCCCTGGAATCCATCCCAATCTAAGATCGAAACCGTTCTTTCCTGCATCCAAAATTAAACGTTTAGTTCTTAAGGACCAATAATCTGCTTTGACATTCAATAGGTTATTATTTATTTTTTGTATTGCGCTTTTCGAATCAGTGAAGATAATAGCATTAGAAATCTTTTTATGAATTATAACTTTAACCGCCTCATGAATCGCAATTATCTCTGCTTTACAAATACCAATTAAGTCATTAAGTCTGGCTGAAAACTTAAAATTTAGGCCTGGTATAGAAATACCATAACCAACTCTATTATCCTTTTTTGAAGCGTCAGTATAAACAAAAGAGAAAGTATATTTATATTTCTCTGTAGCTGAAAGAAATTTTTCTTTAATCATCAATTCCTGTTTATTTATATTACAATTAAAGATCTTAATTGGAGAAATTAGTGTATCAAAATCAACTTCATAACATGGTAGATTCATAGATTTATATATTTTATTCATATAAGGAAGGTAATTTTCAAACATTTCTATAAGGTAGGTGACCTTATGAATATTAATGTGACCAAATTTGTAAAGTATATACCTACGACTCTCAAGAATAATGCCTAAAATCGTATGATTTTGAATGCAAACGATTTTTCTTAAATAAGCTGAAGCCAAATTTCTCCTTCTTTCACCTAGATCCACCATAGAGGCCTCCGCCAGAAGGGCTGCTCTAGGAGTGGATCTCATGCAACCTAAGCAAATACGTAAGCCTTCATAAAAAACAACATCCAATCTATTGAGCGCTTTCTGACTGGCAGGTTTAAAAAGTGTAGCACCAAAGTCCAAATGAGAGACAATTAAAGCCTGAAAAAAAATTAATAGGGTGGTCGGGTCTGCACCCCACCAAACCCTACACACTGCTTTTAGCATATTGAGTGACTTTTTAGCTTTATTGGCTATATAATCAATATGTATGTCCCATTTAAGATTTTTATGAAAAAAGATGCCTAAGTACTTAACTGAAGATTTATATTCAATCGTTTGACCGTCAATCCTAATTGGGGGCGGGCAATTCTTCCTACGTCCCTTGGAAAACCAAATCGCCTCGCACTTATCCAATGCTAGGCACATTTCATGATTCCGCAGAAAATCATAAACCCTTGACAAAGCTTCAGTGATACTTGCCACCATAGCATCAATGTCTCGTCCCTTCACAAAAATCGCCAAATCGTCAGCATAACCTATAATATTTACCTCACCCAAATCCAATTCAAACAGTTCCGCAACATAAATGTTAAATAAAATTGTACTTAATGGAGAACCTTGAGGAATACCTTTAGTGGCTAAATACGGCCCCAAGAAGGACCCATCGCTATTTCTGGCATACAACAATCTAGCACGTAGAATTTTATGAATTACATTATTTATTTCTACCGGTATCTTTAGGTCATTAATCTTATTATACAATTTATAAATATTAACATTATCGTATGCTGATTTTATATCCAAAAATACAGCCAAAACCGTTTCTGAGCTTAAAAATGCATTAAAAACAAATGTAGACAAATACGCTGCATTATCAAGAATCCCTCTTCCTTTACGAAAACCTAATTGTTGCTGAGATAAGATATTATTGTGTTCCAAATACCAATCAACTCTATTTTTAATCATAATCTCTAAAATTTTACAGGCACATGAGGCCAACACAATTGGCCTATAACTTTGTGCAGAACTAGGGTCTTTATTGGGCTTAAGCAGACAAACGATATTATAACTTCTCCACGGTTCAGGAATGGGCTCACCCAACAGTATATTGTTATAGATATTAATCAAAATTTGTTTACCTCTGCGGGGTAGTTCTTTAAACATCCTATATGCTAGATCATCCATGCCTGGAGAAGATGATTTTTTATTTTGCAAAGCTAAATCCAATTCCTTAGTATTAAACCCATGAATTTCAACATTTATATCAAGAGGCCTCATGATAAACAGGGGGTCTATATTAACAGATGACATTCTTTTTAGAATATCTTTTTTAATGTTATTGTTAATAATCATTTCTTTTCTATTACCAGCATTATTTTTACAAGAAAATTTTTTAATTTTATTCCATACATAAGAGCAATTAGAATTTCTGTTTAAGGTATGACAAAAGTTCATGAACTTCTCCTTTTTCTTTATTTTTAGTCTTTTCCTAGTAATAGCCACAGTTTTTTTAACATTAATATAATTTTCTATAGAAGGAAAATTGTTAAATTTTTCTATACTTTTTTTCCTTTCCTGAATCCAAAGTGAACACTCATTGTCCCACCATGGATTGCCCTTACTACCAACTACACCGCAATGTTTTTTTGGGATGGCTTCATCAGCGGCCAGATTCATAATTTCAATTAATTTGTTGTAATTTATATTATCATCATTAGCCAAAACTAACTGTGTGAGAACTTTATCATAATACATTTCCCAATTTGCTTTCTTGAAATTTTTTAAAAGATAAGTATTAATCACTGATTCTTTTATATCAAAACCCATACAGTTATAAGTCAAAATTGTAGGAAAATGGTCGCTGTTACCGCAATCCTTTATCGTGGTCCAATTGGAACACAATGCTATCTCATTCCCAACTAAGGTAATATCTACTGCACTAACGTTATTATTTCTTACATTATTTAATAGGGTGGCTGAACCATCATTCATAACCACAAGATCATTTTTTAAAAGGAAATCGCTTATAATTCTTCCGCCTCTATTTATAGGCGACTTATCCCATAAAGGGTGGTGACAGTTAAAATCCCCCATAATAATTATTTTTCTGTCATTAATATTTTCTACAAGCGCTTCTAACAAAGATTGTTCAACCACTAATCCATCCCATCTACCAATTCATTCGTCTCGTCCTTGCGAACGAATAAAACGCCTCTCCAGGTAGAAAACTAATTAAACTGACCCAAAAGGCAGGTGGCAACGTTTTTATAACGTTCCGGAAACGGTACTTACAGAATTCCAGAACATTTCGTGCAGACGAAAGAGCCTACGGTAACATTCACATACGTGGGCCCCCTTTGGCCGCAATCGAAGCAGAACTTATTTTGGGGCAGAGCAGCTAATTCCCGTAGAGTCTTCAGATTGTTTTCGTCCTGTTTTTTACGCGACGAAGCCATTGCACAGCACTTGTTACAACCTCAAGGATAATGTCCTTTCTTTGTGGAAAAAACGTAAAAAAAAAACCACAAAACACCGAACGAAACGCACAATACCCTGCGGTCGACGAACACCAACTGAAACTGACAACTGACTTGAAGAGATGTCAAATTGTGTTTTATGAAACGGCTGTTTAATAGGCGCGCGACGTTGTCACGTCTCCAGGAAATCTTCAGAGACTTCATAGAAAGTTATGAGACAAGCGAAATTATCCAAATATATTTTAAAGATTTTCATGATATAGTTTATAATTTCCTTACCTATAACATTCTTCTTTATAAAAACAAGGCTTATAATTAATAACCAGCAGATGGCCACTTCAATTTACTTTTTTGTTTGTAGTTTGTGGTAAGGAAAGGACCGTATGGATCAGACTCGCCTCTAGACTCTAGCGAACAACGATTATAAACCATAATGGGCGGAACTTGGTTTGTTTACTATTTAGAGGGTTTGTTTACTATTGTAGAATGTCTAATATTTCACTTCACGGATGGCCCTTCGCTCGCTCCAGGGGCGCAACCAAACAAAATTAACCCAATGCATGCCCGAAATGAAGAAAAAGCACTTTTTACAAACATAACCTTAAAGAAATAAAAAATTTCTTGCCCTTAGATTAGGTAAGAGTAAGGATACCGCGCATGACATTAAGCCAATGTACTGAAATTGAAGCCTTTTCAGAGCGGCGGCCATTATTTATGTGGCAAACACATCTATAGTTGTGGCGGTCCTATTTTGCATTTATTTTGTGAGTTTTTGAACAAAGAGAGATAAAAACTAAGATTCATAATGGCAATTTGTTCGGCATTTGGTTGCAAGAGTCGAAGTGAGAAGAAGGAGCCTGGAATTTCATTTCACAAATAATTATTGTTTGCTGACCTTGTAGTTTATTTGCATATTTCTTGTTTTAATAATAATGCATAATGTACACATTGTGTTACCTCTGAGTATGTCATGGTAGGGATGTTTATTTAATTATCGAGAGTAATTTGATACCCGATCTTGGATATCTTCAGTCATCAAATACTCAATAAAGCCATAAATATTCTTCAAGGAGAGTCATTCAACAGAGGCGTAGGTAATATATTTTTTATTACGCATGCATCATAATCAACGATTATCGCACGCTGCAGCGTGCTTAAAATGATGTTTATGATGCGCCTACTTTTCTAAAGGTTGCTATAGAAACATTTGATCATGTCAAATGTGACAGATTAATATATTCGTCAATATATCCCTTAATTTTAATATTTAAAAAATTTTTGAGATTATGATGCATTCGTAATAAAAAATAGCGTATGATATACGTGTATAAGAGGCCCTTAAAGCCCTTGCGACTTACAAAACACTCCGCTGCGCGTCGTGTTTTGAAATATGTCGCGCGTGCTTTAAAGGCCCTCTTATACACTTATATCATAATATACTATTTTATACTCTACCTATAAAATGGCTATATTATTTTACGACTGAAAATTACTTTAACCTATTAATTATTATTTATTACTTATAATTTCAATTAATTTATTGAAGTTACCCAGTAATTCTTGCCACTGACGGGAATCGAACCCGGAGCGACATATCACAAGCACAGCATCTAACCAGTAGACCTGGACTTCCGCTTTGGAGTTGGCGGTATGGCGGTGTTCGGACGTGGTAAGGGAGCTTGGTTTTCTAACTTGACTTTGCACGGGAAGTGCACGTGATTCGTGGCAAAAAGTGTTGGGAGCCCCGTTGGTTCGAAAGGGAAGTCGCGGCCGGTTAGGACAGTGTTTAGGGTGGGTCGCTTAATGTAGGGTCGATTCCTACAAAGATTCTTCCAGATTCTTGCACGTGATACGTGATCTGAAGGAGATCGGGGCTGTGGGCCCTGCGGAGATGGGAAGTATCTCTGACAGCAACTGGTTATATCTGCATTGTGTGAAGCCCCTTTGCATAAGACTCTAACCGAGCATGTACAAGATTTAAATGTGTGTGAATGTCTAGCCGGTGGTGTTCGAACCTTAAAACAAGCCGTACATGCAACAATCTGAGCCCCCAGGAGTATATACTCGACATACTGAGGGCTCTAAAAATAGTACCTCTATCCATCAGGTGTAACTTATCTGGGATGGGTCGCCCCAGCTCTAACTAAGCCGGATAGAGGCTGAATTTTCTCACGAAAAAGGCCAATAGAGAGTTTACTACTACTTACTACTAACCACAAGACCTGCTCAAAGCAGCTGACCACCACCCTCTGGACTAGAAGGCCTGATATCTAAATTTAAGATGGCGTCGCGAGTAGGGAGAAGGCTTTGACAATGAAAAACGTATTAATTCAAATATAAAGTACTTTTCATACTTTTCGACTTAAAAAAATACATACCTAAATTATTTTTAATAGTTAATTAGATGTAAAACATCTGTCCCAAACAATTGTTTGGGAGGCATATCCATCACAGAAAGGAACATATTAATTATTATAATAAGTAGTTTAACACTTGAAATATGCTATGATGTGATGTAACAAATACGGACTATGGCTATTAATTTATAAATATACAGCGGTTTTTAAAAAATATATCTCGAAGTGTATACCTATAAACTAAAACAATAATACATCGTATTAAAACCTGTTTAAGTAAATTGTGAAATAATTAATGTTTATTTTTGAAAAGTTTTTTGATCTGACATAATTGTTTCTGTTTCGTTTAAAAAAGAAAGAAGAAGTAGAAAAAGAAAGCTGAATTTTTAAAATGTTACCTATCTTTTTCAGTTTGAGCGTGCGCATTAGGTTTCTTTAGCTTTTAGCCTAGTTTTTGCAGCATATATGTTTTTTAATACTAATACTACAAGGAGAAAAGAAAACACTGTTGTCCTGTTGAGTGATAAAATTTTTGGCACTTGTGGTAATTACTGTAAATACAGAAAAATAGTTCTACAGAACGCTGTTCGGTATATTTTATCTTAAAACTCAAAATATACCCTTTACAGCATTTAATTTGCGGCCCGGACCGGCCGGCCATATTGGCTAATGCTGTTCGTAGTTTCCAGGCCTTGTTCTGGAGGGGGTGCTGAACTGACTGGACCGTGAAGACATTCAATAATAGTAAACAAAACAAGTCCCGCCTGCATATTATTTCATTCTTAAAGATCATAACGACTCCTACCGCCTGACGAGTCCTGAGATGCTCGCGCAATGCAATGTTTACGTTTACATTTGTATTTTATTTTCACTTCATACAATGCTCTCCACTCGCTTCGCTCGCTCCAGGGCGCAACCAAACGAAACTGACCCAAACTAACCCAAGGCATACCCAAATTCAAGAAAAAAAAACTTAAAAAAGCGTGTGTTGCCACTAGAATTGAAATCGGGCCGCCTAACCAGAAACACAGCATCTAATCACTGAGCCACGAGGCCCTCTGAAAGCAATCCCCTGGACCATATAGACATCTATTTGTCAGAAATGTGTTTATATAAACATTGTGATGCGCGCGCAGCCCAGTACTCGCCAGGCGGTAGGATTTTTAAGAATAAAATATATGTCACGCCCACCCAACTGTCATTGTGGTTTATAGGCGTTGCTCACCAGAGACGAATATGGATACATCGTGAATGCCTCGATCACTACTTCCCGAGGACATGGAAAATTGCCAGGATCGTCGTTATCGCCAAACCAAGAAAGGACAAGAACCAAACTTCATCGTACCGACCCATCTCCCTGCTATCCACCCTTGGAAAGGTCTTCGAAAGAGTGCTCAACATAAGGATCAACCCGAAGCTCCAAACACTAGGAACCATCATACCAGAGCAGTTCGGATTATTTCAACGAGGAAAAGCAACAGCTATGCAGCTTGCGAGGATAGTAGACTATGCATTGACAGCAAACAACACCAGGAAGACCACGACAGCGGCACTTTTGGATCTGGAGAAAGCTTATGACACCGTATGGCGGGAGGCCATGGCCACCAAGATGCACGAAGCAAACATTAGACCGGCCTTCTCGAGAATAATCATGAGCTACCTAAAGGACAGGACGACAACAACGGTGATCAAGGACACAGACAATAAGGCTGGGACTCCTTGAAGGAAGCGTGATGTCGCCGACGCTGTTCAACATATACATCAATGATGTACCAAGGAAGCAGAACAATCAAATAGCACTCTTCGTTGATGACGCAGCGATCTATACATCATTAACCCAGCAGATAGCGGCCACACAGAGAATAGAGCAACATGTCAGGCAGATAGCGGAATACTTCAAGAAGTAGAAGCTGCAGATCAACGAGGAGAAGACCCAACTGATCAACTTCAAGCAAAAACGGAGGAGAGAAAGGACGTATATCATTATCGAAGGGACAAGGATAGAGGCCAAAGACACCGTCAAGTTTTTAGAAGTCACGCTGGATGCGATGCTGACGTTCAAGGACCACTTGCAGATCACCAGGAAAATAGCAGGATTAGCATCGAGTCTAATATACCCCTACATCATGATGCAATCAAGACTTGACAAATACATCAAGATCAGATTCTACCACACCTACGGTTTGGAGCTCCGCAACAAAGATGAACATAGAGAAGCTACTCACGCTGGAACGGAAATTGCTAAGGACGTTCATGAATTACAGATGGGAGGATTTCAATATGACAAGACAGTTGTACAGAGAAGCTGGAACCGCTATAACAGAGAATACAGGAGACAGCGACGAAATTCTTCAGGTACACGATGAGGATGCAGGAAATACCCAGGAACATAGGAAGGATGATAGAGGAAATGCCATTCAGGAAGATCCACGAGGTGATACTCTAAAGAACTAGGAAAAGGACTAGGACACTAGGACGCCCCCCCTCCCCCCTTCCAGGAAGGACTACATGAAACCGAAGAACATGAAATATCATGCCATTTATTTAGTTATCTTAGGTTTAGGTGGACGCTTGTTAGGTACCCCTTTAGTCGGTAGTATATAGGTATTTATTTGTAAATATGTTTTTACTGTTAAGTTTGTACTAGTTTTAGGTCAGATATCAAGAATCTTAAGGCAATTCATTATAAATAAATAAATAAATAACGAATATGGATTAGCAATTGTATGATAGGAGGGTGAAGCGAAGATCTTTTCCCGCCAACAAAATCTATAAAGGTTTAATGTAATTATGATACAAGGACAAGATACAAGAAATGACGTAAGAACAAGCGACTTTTCTAAAAAGTTAAAAAGAGTAAAAGGGCGTCGAGATGGGCGGATAACAGTTCAATTTATAGATCTCTTTACTTTTAAAGTCTACTAGAAGAGAGAAGAGGGATATAAACAAACTCAATACACAAGCACTAATATATATATCGCAACGCGAGGAATTACGGCTTAACTATGTTTAGAACCATATTCCTGATGCGTTGCGTATTACAAGTTGAAATTTTACTGTATTTTGGGGCATTTGCTTGCATAATTTCTGTCTTCCTTTAATTTTATTATGCTATAATAATTGTTATTTTACTCTTGTGGTTTTGTTTAGTGATTAGTACCTTTGCCAATGAGTTTATTTTAAGTCTTTAGACAATAAAGCATATTTGAATTTGAATTTAACTCGCGCACAGGGGCCTCCTAAAAAACGATCCAACTGTACATAGAACATTTTTGGAACTAGCTCTTAAATATTAGTAAATATTTTCATTTATATTGATCTAAGTATAATTATTTTCGTAAAAAATGAGGATCCCTGAAATTTTTCAGTAGTTTTTAAATATTGGTATTTCGAATTTCGATGGACTTTGCTGAAATTGGGCAGTAGTGGCAACACTGGTGAAAACTAACATTTCTGTAATTGTTTTTTTTTTGGGACTCGCGATGTTGTCAAATAATTAATTACAGCTCCTTGATTATGATTATGTTTTGGTTTTGTGCTACAAAAACTGTGACAACATGACAGCAAAAACAATGCAACCAACATTAACATTTTTCCTAAATAACTCTCATATGCGAAAGTACTGAAAGGCTAATTTCGATTTAAACCATTTATATTTTTAATCTAAAAATAATTTCTGATCTGAAGAAATTTGGAAAACTACAACACTGGCAATACCGCTTTCGTTATCCGAAATTTGTAACATTAATATATCCTGTCGTCATCTACCGTAGTATAGCTCAACTATGGGAAATTTATCATGATAGAACTCTTGTTCTCATTCTATTTGCAGGCATGCGCGTAATGAAAAACAGCAACAGCGGCAACCTTGCCGAACGACAGAGCTTTTTGACAGAACTCCTTTCAGTGGCTCCAAAAAAGAGTCAAAAACCGCTTTTTGACCGAGTTTTCCAGATTTGTTTTTCGTCTGCGATCAGCTTTTGAAACAGTCGAAAACCCTCTGAAAGGGCGCCCCACCGAATTAGTTGCAAGTTATAGCGCGAAAAACGAAATTAGATGATAACATAGAGGTCAAATGCTTGTGAGAAAAAAGCACCCGAATGTCGTCGTCAAATTCCGCAATGGACGTTGATGGGGCCCCTGGAAATGCCCCAGGCCCCCTAAAAAGGTGCTCCAGTGCTCCAATGATCAATGAAGCTTCTGGCTCCACCATGGCCGCGGCCAGTTCCAGTAGTTCCACTCCCAGGTATTTTTCTTTAAAAAATTTTCAAATTGTAGTTTTGGATATTCCAATTTTTTTTTATGTTTTACATCTTGCATAGCTTTTAGTGCTCTTTGTCAAGCATTCATAATCATTAAGTAAACTTACGCTGTCTTTTTAGCACACAATTAAGCACATTTCAATTAAAATTTCCATGTAAAGGCCTGATAAAAATCTACATAATGATACAATTGATTGACATCAGTTTTTTTTTAACATTATTCAGTGGATATAGCTTTAATATGTGGTACTTTATAAAGTGTATGCTAAATGTGTATTTAAATTGAAATTTCAATAGCCATTATTGGCAATGATAGATTCTCCAGACTGTTGAGCAAGTTACTTACCGTGAATCCTTTCATTTTGATGTAGTTTGTTAAAACTATCTTCATTTGTGTAGCTCCAAGTAGGTTGTAAGTACATGGGGGGTGACGATAAAGCCCCCCAAGTAGTTTTATTATCTACATACCACTTGGTATATTTGTCACAAAGTGAGCAGTCAAAGCATAGGTACTCAATATTATCAAGAGCGATTTGCTTGTCTACAGGCATCCCTACTACAATGAGTAAAAGCATTGTAGCATTCAGTGTATTGGTATTAGCTAGCTAAAACACCAATTTAGTGACCTGATCATTCACACTTGTCTTAAGATTCTATATTTATGAGAAATGCACTAAGAAAATGTTTTTGTCCACTTAACTTACACATGCATAAAGATATCTAAAAGGTAGGTATACTTTTGTAAAAATATTTTTACATGGGTTGCAGCAGGATTTGTCATAATACTATTCAACAAATGCACTTTATTGATTTAAGTATATGGGTACAAGTAATTGTGTAATATCTAAAATTTTCTTAGTTTATTTGGCACAATTAAATTCTGGTGGCTAAGACCTAAAGTCCATTCAAGGCTATTGCGCTGTTACGTCAGAATTTCTGACGTCAAAAGAAAAGATCCGTACGTCTTAGATAGACTCGTACGTTATTTTTTACACTAGCCAAAAGATGTCTCTGTATCTGTTTTCTATTCCAGAGCACGTTCCATCGGAGTGGATTAATTCAATGCGCAAATTCGTCACGAAAATATAATGCCACCAGGAATAACATCAACATACATACAACAGCTTATTTACCTAGTAATCGTGCGCCGATATCCTTTGATTTGGGAAAGTCAAAAACCAATTTTTTCAAATTTTAGAAGAGGGCTATGCCAATGTTGTTTTAAGCGTCTGGGCATCTGAATAATACTTTTGACAGTTCGTCTAATTTAAAATAATAATATGCTTTTTATCGTCCAAAATCCGTTTAAAAACGATTTTAAATGGCAAAATTGTATAAAAATCCGAAAATTCGGACTTTTTTAGGCCAATAGCCATGGCCTCGGACGAATTTGTCGTGGATTTTGAAGCGAAAATTTATTTTAAATTCAACCGTCCATTAAAAATAAGCTGTGCTATGGATCCAAAGACACTGCGAATAATAAAAGTGGGCATCTTTTTCGAGTGTGAAATAATGCACTAATTTCTAAATTAAAGCTTGCTCTTTCTCACTGAACCGGTGGGGCATCTCAAAACGATTTTTATTAGCAATTATCAGCGTAAAACACAAGCCAACAGCCAACTACCAACAAATCAATAAATGAATTAAATCTGTAATTTTCGTTATGATATTTTGACATTGATTTGACGGACCAATTTAGTACATACGTTCATTGCATAAAGAAAGATGGAATGATATGACGTAACCGCGCAATAGACTTGAACGGACTATAAGTATGATGGAAAGTGGCATAATTGCCCTCAGTTCTATGGCTAGTCAGTTAAGTTGGAAGACGGTTATTATCAGAAGTACATGTCATTTTTCTTTTAGAGTACCTTGTTGTAGACGTTTCATATCTGAAAGCTTACTATACTGTTATAAGTTTATACTTTTGTCTTAATGTTAAAAAATGGCACTGCCGTCAATAAATAAATAATAAAGTCGCAATTTTATATATTTTACTGTGTACATTTTCAGATACTATAATTAATTCATAATTCAGAAATGTTAATCAGTAACATAAGTCAACAGGCACATGTTTTGGGTCTTTAGGGCTTAGGGAGGGCCCAAAATAATTTCTTGACGACATGATTGTAATGGTTGAGAACCTATCATATCATACGTGCGATACTGTACCCCATGACAGACTTCCGGATGTTCTATACACCTATGGTATGAGAGGGAATGCATTTAAATTGTTGTAGAATTATTTATCTGATAGATATCAAGTGGCAAGACTAAATTCGATCTTAAGAAAAAAATAAAAATTGGCATTCTCCAGGGTATAATTTTGGGTCCGCTGCTATTCATTTATTACATAAACTGGTTGCTGCGGTGCAATATAGGTGGGTTAAGCATTTTTTATGCTGATGATAACTACAATTCTATTCTTGGGCAGCAGCTGGGAAGGTGTGGAAGTTAAAACTGTAAGTGGCTTCAAGATAAACTAACTTTAAATTTAACAAAAACAAATTATACTGCTGTCTCTTACTGGTGCAAATAGGTCCACATTTTATTGTTTACTGAGAGAAATTTCTCAAATTAAATATCTTGGCATTGTTATTGACCAGTTTGTTAAGTGGAAGCCTCATATTGAGTATCTGTCTAGTAAGGTTCGTAAACTAAAACTAATTCATACATTTTACTTACTGAGAGAATAGGCTCATTTCAATGAAAAAAAAAAGCAATCAAATTTCTATTACCTACCCAAAGTACTTCATAAAACTATGCCATATTCAAAATTTTAAGCCAACTCCGTTAAGCGGTTCTTGGAATATAAGAGTTTAAATAAGCAGAATTCGAAGCGTGTCTCGTGGATGTGACGTAATAGAATAGGATCACATTCTGTAGCTGGGCCGCGACCCGCGCCACCGCACCGCGAGAATTCTGACGTTTCTGTCACTGTCATAGATAAATATATATCCCAATGCAACCTTCATATCACATGACGTCACGCCTCTACACTGTTCCAGCGGCACTTTCTAATTTACTTTCACTGATTTAGACTTTTCAGAAAAATCTGATTTTTGGTATATCACCTCAATATGCCAAGGTCATTTGAATAAATAAATTTTTGAAAAATTGAAAATGAGCCTATTTTTAACTAGGCAAACACTAATAACGGTTTATATGGCATTTGTGGAATTGATAGTTAGATATGGCATTTTTGGTGTGGAGAGGGCTTTACAATACTGGTTTGTACAAATTGAGCATCATTATCTTAAAAATAATGTTTCAAAAAATAGATTATACCCTACAAATCTTTTTACAGTAAAAATATGTAATGTCAGAACAATTTATATGGAAACTGCAAACTTATAGACATCATGATTATAGCACAGCTTATTCAATAACCAGCTACTCATCTTGCGGCGGCATCCCTTGATTTGGGAAAGTCAAGTGAAAATTTTAGAAGAGGGCCATGAGTTAATATTTTTCTAAACGTCTGGGCATCCGAATAAAACTTTTGACAGTTCGTTTAATTTAAAATACGATGTTTTATCGTCTAAAATTCGTTTGAAAACGATTTTAAATGGCAAAATTTTATGAAAATCCGAAATATGCGGTCGTTTTAGGGCAATAGCCGTAGTTTCGGGCGAATTTGTCGTGGATTTTGAAGGGAATATTCATTTTAAATTCAGTTCGTTTCGTGTCATTACATTGCCTGAAAAATCACGAGACCGTGAAACTGAACCGCTAAGGGCGATTTCGATAGAGATGAATAGCTGGTTATTGAATAAGTTGTGATTATAGTATGCAAGCTAGCATCAACCAGGAAATGAGAATACCATTGAGCTTTAATACCTAATCTAAATTGAAAATATTATTGTTTAAACCTAGAGTTGTTAACAAAGCCTTGGTACAAAGAAATCATTAAATTTTACATACATTTAAAAGATTTTAATAAGAGTTACAACTTATTAAGCACAATACACAAAAATATTATTTCATACATGGAATACCTAAGTCCTAAGTACTTAATACTAAATACTAGTCAATAGTCAAAATAACACATTAAAAGTCAAGCAAACATATTATACATATAAAGGGACAAAAACTATTAAGCCTAAAACATCCAAAAGACATATACTTAATATTTCAGTCAAAAGCAGTCTCATAAAATTCTTCCTAGGTATATCAAATCAAATCAAAATCAAAACATGCTTTAATGTCCAAAATACATGTGGTATTCATTGACAAAGCTGAACCATAACTATTTAAAAATAAAATACTTAATACTAAGACAAGACCATAATCAGTGGAAACATAAAAAAATGAATCACCCAAACACGATACACATAGTCAGTAAAACAATTTTAAAACATTTAGAATTTAGATGTAAAAACCTGAACTAAGTCAACCAGTTTCACAACCGATCCTCAAAATACTCAGTAACAGTATAATAGGCCTTCCGTACAAGCAGTCTCCTAGTCTCCCTCCTAAATTTAGACATGTTCTGAATACATCTTATATTCACCGGAAGACGATTGAACATTCTCTTGGCATTATAAATAAATGATTTTCTTATCTGGCCCGTTGTTGGTATCGGTAGAGGGATGTTGTGGATTTGTCGAGTATTATATGGACCCTCGGTAATAGTGTGTTTATACTTCTTAAAGACAAGGTATACACTCTCTGATATATATAGACATGGAAGAGTCATTATACCCTCTCTCATAAAAAAGGGCCTGCAAGAATCTCTTCCCTTCATTCGAAACATAAAACGCATAGCTCTTTTCTGCAAGACAAACCCCGAATTAAACAAATACTCATTGCAGCTGCCCCAAAAATGAATCCCATACCTTAGATGAGACGCAATGAGAGATGAATAGACCATTTTTAACAACCAGACGACAATTTTGCAGTAAGCTTTTCAATGTGTGTTGCAAAAGTCAGTGCCCTATCAACATGAATGCCAAGGAACCTAACATCATCTAGGTTGTTAATATTTAATGTCCCCAGCTGAATGTCATCCAAGGTGCATTTAAATGTCAAAAGATTAGTTTTTTTTAATATTGAAGGTCAACAAGTTACTATCGAACCAGTCCTTAATCTTTATTAGATCTGCAGTAATCAGCTGGTTCAGAGATACTGAATCAGTCCCGTGCCAAAGAATGGTGGTGTCGTCAGCGAAGAGCGTAAATTTGCCACTAATATCCAGGGAAGGTAAGTCATTAATATATAAAAGGAACAAAATTGGTCCAAGAACCGACCCCTGGGGCACTCCACACTCCACACCACCAACATCAGACTTCCGGCCTCCAAAACAAACCACCTGAGTCCTTGCTGAAAGATAGGACTCAAACCACCTCAAGCATACATCTCTGAAAACATACAACTCGAGTTTCCGTAACAGTATACCGTTACTGACGCAATCAAATGCCCTCGTCAGGTCACAGAACACCGCGCCAGCGACGGCACCGTCATTCAAACTGATATACAAGTGCTCCAAGAATGCAAAAAATGGCATCGTTTGTGCACTTCTTGTTCTGAAAACCGAATTGGTCAACATTAAGTATATTATACCTCAACAGAAAGGACATGATTCTACCCTTAACCAGTTTTTCAATTATTTTGGATAAGGTAGGTAACAGATATATTGGTCTAAAATTGGAAGAAGTGTCATCATCCTCCCCCCTTATGCAACGGGATTACAATATGCCCCAGGTGCAAAAACCCTCTTTACTGTTTTCCTTAATTTTTCTAGGCAATTAATCCTCTTAAACTCTGTTTAAGTTTTTTTTATGAGGGCAGAACGCTTTTTAATCATTTGCCCTCATAAAAAAAAAAACTTCTTAACAAATTGATCATGTGGTGTTGGAAAATTGAATGAAAAGAGATGCCGAGTTGGATATGGTCCAATCTGGTTAAGTTGGTTTTTCCAAGAAAATGGAAAGAAAGTAATATTGTTCCTATCATCAAAAGCGGCAACAAAAATAATGTTGTAAACTACCGCAGCATATGTATACAATCCTCTATCCCAAAGTTGCTTGATTGTGTTGTTACCAGGCAGATTACTTGGCAATGCAAAGGCCTTATTTGTCAGGAGCAGCATGGTTTTTCGAGAATCAAATCGACTGTGACAAACCTAACATCCTAATTGTCGAAAGCATTCGACTGCGTTAATCACAGAATACTGCTGTTGAAGTTGAGCAGGTATGGCTTTACGGGTATTGGGCTTGATTGGATCAAGTCCTACCTCTCTGAGAGAGTTCACTGCGTTTCTACAAATCAGAAAACATCAGAAAAACGAAACATTTTGAGTGGTGTTCCTCAAGGCCCTGTTCTGGGACCATCACTTTTCCTCATCTAATGATCTTCTAAACCTTGATCTGTTGGGAGTGATTGTGGCATTTGCAGATGATTGCACGGCACTATGGTCACACAATGACCTTGCAACTCTTCAAAGTATGATTGAGATGGACATAAAGAAGATTAAATCTTGGTGTGATGCGAACCAACTATCTCTCAACCTATCAAAAACACATATCGTTAAATTCAGAGACTCCACCATGGAAAACATCTCCATTGACAGTCATCCCCTCAATATTGTTGAGGCATCTAAATTTCTGGGTTTAAACATAGATTATAGGTTGAAATTTGACTCACACTTAAAAGCTTTGAACAAAAAACTGGCCTCAGGTTGTTACAGTATTAGGGTCATTGCCAGAGAACTTGGTATGACCGTTGCAAGAACCACCTACTTTGCATTGATTGAGTCGCACTTGAGGTATTGCATCCCATTCTGGGGTTTCTGCTCCCAAGGTCTTTTCCAGTCTGCTTTTGTGCTGCAAAAAAGGGCTCTTCGACATATGTGCCAGGTGCATCCTCGGACTCATTGCAGACCACTTTTCCTTGAGAATGGAATTCTTACCTTGCCAAGCCTTTTTATATTGGAAACAGTGTGTCTTATTCACAAGCATGTCTCACGCTTCCCTAACACCAGAACCTACCAAACAAGACAGGAACATGATCTTCCTTTACCTATCCCCCAATCAACATACATCAAAAATTCATTAATTTACACAGGTGTGAAGATGTACAATCATTTACCCATGGAAGTTCGTAGTATTGCTGTTTTGAGGTCATTTCGTCTTGGTTGTAAGAACCTCTTTCTTGATAGAGCTTTTTATTCGACTCATGAATTTTTTTTATACAATTTTTAACATAGATGTTGTATAGTGTCACGTCATACCGTAAATTTATCATTTTACCCTTTTGTTCATGTATTGTTTAATTGACCTATTTTACCTATTATTAATTTTTTATTGATTTGTATAGACCACTTTTTACCCGTTATTTTTGGGCCTTTAGCCTAGTTCTTAGAGCTTCGACTGTCGCCGGCGACAATCCCCACTCTTTGCCTTTTCAATGTCGAGCGGCAGCTGTCACGTGTCGATTATGTCAACCATCTGTCATTTTACACAATATCTCCAATGAAAATTAAGTGAAGTTGATTCAAACCAACTACAGCGACAACAAACCGGCGACACTGTGGAGGGGGGTAGGGGTTCTGACGTTCCTTGTCTCCTATTGGCCAGAGAGAGTGTAGCTGGCGACAGTCGAAGCTCTGAGAACTAGGCTTTTAGCTCAAACACTTGTGTTGAAATTTTGTGGGCTAAGGGCGTCAATTTGTTGATTTGGCTCAATATGTTAGTATAAGAAATAACTATAGGCTTTGTTAATAAGGATTCCATATGAAATGTAATTCTTGAACAATAAAGTATGTTTTCTATCTATCTATCTATCTATCTAATTCAAATTCAAAATTTATTCAAGTTATTGATACAGTAAATATCATTCCTCTCGTCAACAAGCAAAAAATGTTCCTAAAATCTAACACAAAATTAATAAATGAAATTACAGAGTTTTGCACAGTAACCATAAATTAAACATTCAAGTCACCTTCTAATAAAAATTCACTAACACTATAAAAGTATAAAAGGCTTTGTTCAGCAGATACAGTTTTATTTTATTTCTAAACCTAGTCAATGGTAAGATCTTAATGTCATTTGGTACCCTATTATACAACACTGGGGCATAATAGTTAATGGAGAACCGGGTTCTATTTAATCTAAGATACTCAATTCGAACGCTATCTCCCTACCTAGTATAATAATCGTGATATTCATTGTTTCAAGCATATCGATTAGGATTAGTGTGAGCGTAGAGAATACATTCAAATATATACCGTTAAAATTCTTAGGTCTATAAATGTTTGCTTAGCATCATCCCTGTAGCCCTGCCCAGCAATGATGCGTACCGCCCTCCGCTGCAGAGCAAAGACACGTGCCGAATGAACAAAGTGTCCCCATGTCAAAATAGCATAAGTGGCCACCGACTGGAAAATCCTATGGAACGCCTGAACCAACACTGGCGGCAGGAGAACCTTCACTAGATTCCTTAGTAGGAATATGTGTCTGGACAACCTGGTAGCCACTGCGTCAACATGCCTACCAAACTTTAAGCTTGGGTCAAGTCAAGATGTACCCCTAGAAATTTTACCTCGGCAGGATTTTCATCCGGAATTGCCCTTAAACCAAAGACCATGCTCACCGTTTTGCTATTATTCAGGGCCAGGCGATTCGCCTCAAACCATCCACCAAGACTCCCCACCACTGTGCTAATCGAGCCCAGCAGACCCTGCAAGTTCCCACCATCCATTGCTACTGTTGTGTCATCGGCAAATAACAAAATATTTGCACCTGAGCAAGCCCTAGGGATATCATTGATATAAATTAGGAATAGGAGAGGACCCAATATTGATCCTTGTGTCACTCCATGGTTTATTGGTGCATAGGAGGATAGATGGTCATTGTACAAAGTGTGCTGCCCTCGACCAGCCAGATAGCTGCGCAAAAGCTCAACGCTGATCTGATCAAGACCATAGTATGCCACCTTATCCAACAAAATTGGATGAGACACACAGTCAAAGGCCTTAGAGAGGTCGCAAAATGTCGCAGTGACATAATTTCCCCCTCAAAAGCCCCAACCATATACTCTAGCATATCCAACACAGCCCAGGTAGTGGAACGACCTGCCCTGAAACCAAACTGACAGTCGGTGAACAAGCCATTTCCCTCAAAATACCGACACAGTTGTTCCTTCAGCATGTGCTCAAATACTTTTGAGAAAACAGGGACCAGTGATATGGGTCGATAGTTGTTGGGATCATCCCTTGCTCCCTTTTTGTAGATAGGTATGACTTTAGACAGCTTCAGACAACTAGGAAAGACACCAGATCTTATGCTGGAATTTATCAGCTGAGTAAGGGGTGCTATCAGCTAGACATTCTTGAAAATATGGAGAACAGAAAACAAACGGATTCTATCTACACAGACTTTGCAAAGGCCTTTGATCGAGTCGATCACAGGATTCTCCTTAGTAAGTTGCTTGGGATGGGCTTTCATCGGGATTTTGTGTTAGAGTGGGAGAGCTCATTAACAGAAAGAATCCGAAGAGTTAAAATAGTGTCACGACTAACAACCATCCGAACGTTTTTGTGCTACCCTATAGAACTAGCCGCCGCCGCCGCCGCGCCGTGCCCCTCGCTTCTTTGTCTGTATGACTCATCGCCCGGCCGGTCGCGAAGTTTCAGGATCGCTGGACTGGAATTATCTCGATGTCCTCGTCGAGATCATATAGAGTGGCCTCGGAATACTTCCCGAATATTCGTGATAGATTTGAGATTATATATAAGCAGACCTAAGGCGAATGTTAGTCAGTTCAGTTCAGTTAATCATTGAGTGTTGAATAGATATTAGTTGTAAAGTTATAAGAGTAGTTTAAAGTGTTAAATTGTATACAGTGATAGTGAATAAAGAGAGTATTAGTTGAAAATAGTCAAGTTGTAATTTTGTTAAGAACCCACGGGAAAAACGTAACAATAGGTTGCTATTACTCAGACATAATTGTTGTTACATCCGGCGTTCCCCAAGGGGGCCATAGTTCACCATTGTTGTTCAATATTTTTGTGAATGACATTGTCAACTGTTTTTTGCATAGCCGGTGTGGCATGTTTGCCGATGATCTTAAGTTTTGGAGGATAGTTGAGGGTGTTTTAGACCAAGAGCTTCTTCAAGAAGATTTAAATCACTTGGCAGAATGGTGCCAGAAAAATAGACTGAATTTAAACGTAAATAAATGTTGTTATATAAGCTTCACTCGCAAGCCTGAAAGGATTATAACAAATTACTTCATTAATGACAACCAACTTGAATACAAATCATCAATTAGAGATCTAGGTGTCATTTTTGACGGAAAACTTTCATTTGTCGAACATATTAATGCTATATCTATTAAAGGGTCAAAAATGCTAGGCCTTGTTCTGAGAAATTCCAAATATTTCTCCAATGTAGCCACCAGAATGTTATATTGTTCTTTAGTAAGATCCCTGCTTGAATAGTGCTCAGTTGTTTGGTCACCATTTTTTCTAATTCACTCAAATTCCTTAGAAAGGGCTCAACACAGGTTTTTGCGGGTTTGGGCATTTAGAAATAATATTAGGATTATAGACCATGACTATAGCGCCATAGAAACACAAATAAATATGCCCCCTCTTAGCGAAAGAAGGAACATGCTTGGCGTAACATTTTTGTTTAAAATTATAAATGGTATTATTGATTGTCCAACACTTTTAAGCCGGATAACCCTAAATGTGCCATATTACCCCAATTTGAGAAACCAACCTACTTTCAACATTCCCTTCCATAGAACAACGTATGGCGCTAACAGTCCAATTAATAGATATCTGTCCTTACTAAACAATCTTAATATCGATATTTTAAATATGGAATTGTCTAAATTTAAAAGAAATTACAAAAATGTGATACACGTACCTTAATGGTATAAATTCTGAGTGGTACTGCCAATGTTAAATAGAATACTAGACTAAGTAAATGCTTCCTATTGTGATAGGCATGTACTGTAACCTTTTACTCCTGATAGTACTTAAAGTTGCTAAAATATTGTTTAGATTTATTACTTTATGATAGGGATTTTCAATCCAAGGTCATGGTTAACTGTTTAGCTGCTGTATATTACTGAATACTTAATCATTATTCAATTTTGATTTCATTTTGTGGTTGTCTGTAGTTTTAGTGGTTAGCGATTCAGTGGTCTTATTTATTTTCTTTTGCTTGGATTAGATGACTTATTATTGGACTTTTTCCCATATATAAACTCGTAAAGTTCGTAAAGTTAAGGTTGGTAAGTTCATAGTTGGTCAGGTTCAGAGTTCGGAGTTCAGAGTTCATTTTATGGCATTTATAAACATCACCAAGAAGTTGGGAAAGTTCATATTTGATTGGTTAAAACTCATAACTAATAGAATTTCGGGCATTAAAAATTTGTAACCTGGTAACCGAGATTGTACAAAAATGAATAATTTTGAATTATTTCTGTAAGTAGCACTGATGCATCAATATCCTCAATGTTACTCCATTTTTCAGATTCGGCCATTTTCACAAAAAAGTAACAATTAACAATAAAAACAAAAACAGCTGTGCGACTTCAAATGTCAAATCGGCTATTGACAGCGATCACGTGGTAGTACAATGATTTTTCATTGGTTGGAACGAACTTTCCGAACTCCGAACATAAAATTTGGTTATCTCTGAACTTTGCGAACATTCTGAAAATTAGCGAACTTTTCGCCAACTGAGTTTATAAATTGAACTGAATGATTTCATTAGTTCATCTTGAACTAAAATTTCAACTCCCAACTGAGTCTCAACATTGCGAACTTTTAGAGTTTATAAATCCAGTGTTAGGTACTCTGTTAATTTGATGATTGTACAATTTTATTTAATAAAAAAAAAAGTTCGTTTCTATATTTTTAAAATATTAAAGTTACCATCTGTAGGATGAATAACGAACAAAGGGTTAATATTCCACACTGGCGAAGTAAACCACGGCAGGAGTCATAAACTTTTGCAGCACAAAGATAACGAATTGCCCTCTTTTGGAGTCAAAACAATGAGGTAAATAAATATTGAGAACATGCACCCCAAAATGCAGTGCGGTAGCGAAGATGAGGTTCGATAACAGCATAATACGCATTTTTGGCCATAGCAAAACCCAGATTGTTTGAGCATAACATCTAGAGGAAACTTTTTTACATATCCCAGATATGTGATCATAAAATCTTAAAGAATTGTGAATGGTTAGGCCTAGAAATCGGGTAAATTCAAGAACCGGGAGTGGTAAAGCATCCAGACAAATACCCTGAACATCACATCTAAAAGATAAAATGCTTGTATTTGATTTATTAAAACAATGAAAATTGGAATCACACCAATTCTTCACCCTTAACAGATCATGAGAGATATTCCTGATTAACCTTGTCAAATCCATCGCATGCCACAAAATAGTTGTTTCATCGGCAAACATCGTAAAGGCCCCTTTTATTGGAAGTTGTGGTAGATCATTGACGTATAGTATAAACAGTAAAGGACCGAGAGCAGAGCCTTGCGGAACACCAGCACCAACATATCTAAACATACAGAGTTTTACATCACATAAAACGGAGTTAAATTGGTTAGTTCATAAAGAGAATCCTGTTGCAATTTGTCTAGCAGAAACTCACATAACGGAAGACATTCAGGACAGTGAATTGGAAAGTGATGGGTATGAAGCAGTGCATTGTTATTCAACAAGCCATCATACAGGAGGTTCTTCGATATATGTGAAAAAGGAAATAAAATTTAAACAACTGCGTAGTGTAACATTGGACAAGAATATGTGGCTTACAGGAGTAAACATATCTGATAATAACCAAAAATATAATATTTTAAATGTCTACCACTCTCCATCTTCTAATGATAATGCGAATTTCTGGATAAACTGGATCAAATATTAGGTGACTACGCAGTTAGGCGTGAAATATTCATAATGATTGGCGATTTTAATATAAACACAGCAAGAGATACATACTATTCCAGAAAGTTAAATATGATTATACAGAGAAATAGACTTTACCAAATTGTACAGAATTTCACAAGGATTACTCAGAATACAACAACAATAATTGACCTTATTGTAACTAACAAAAAGGAATTAGAATATCAGATACATCACACCCCTACAATATCTGACCATGCAGTACTAAAAGTAGACTTTCCTTGTATATATATATATATATATATATATCAGCCCTCAGAAGTACATTTATCGAGATATGAAAAATTTTAATGAGCTACAGTTTCAGCTTCAAATTCAAATTGTTTATTCATGTTAATATATGGTTAGCATATTTACATACGTCAATAGAAAAAATCAATAATATAATGTTCTAATACTAATGCCCACACATTTTTAAAAAGGTATTAAATGCAAACATTACAAAAAAAAACATAAAGTTACAGAGTACACTAAACATTGGCGAAAATAATAAAACTCATATACCTATAACTAAGACAACATTAATTAATAAAACTCGGTAAAACCTAAATCAATAATCGCACCAGGACACAGTTAAAATTAGAATTCTAGGAGTTCTCCAATGTCATAAAATGCCCTGCGGATGAGAAAGTTCTTAATATGTTTTTTAAATCTCTGTGTTGGTAACTCACAAATTGCTGTGGGTAATTTATTGAAGAAAGTTACACCATGAGAATTAGATCCATCCCGGCTTCTCTGTAGTCTCCCATTTGAGGGAACAAGACCCTGTCCATTTTTGGTCTCATATTGGTGAATCTCATTGTGTCGGAGGTGTAGGTGGAGATTTTTCCTCATGAAAATAAGGCTTTCAAAAATATAGAGAGAAGGTAAAGTTAATATTTGAAGATCTATGAAAGCCTGTCTGCAGTCTTCCCTGTAAGACAAGCCATTCATCACTCTTACCACTCTCCTGCTCTGAACCCGAAACACATCTTGGGCACCAGTACTATGAGCCCAAATCAGGATGGCATAGCTGATATGTGAATAGAAGAGAGAAAAATAGGCCTGTCTTAAAGCAGAAGAAGAGACACATTCAGAAAGCCTTCTCACAAGAAAAGTGGCAGACCCAAGCCTCTTGACCAGGGAGTCTGTGTGAGCCCTCCAAAGCAGTCCAGGATCAAGATGCACTCCCAGAAACCTTAAACCCTCTGTATTTGCCTCAGTTGGAATGGGCCTTGTAGAGAAAATCATGCTCTGTGTTTTTTTCCAGCATTAAGAAGCAGTTCATTTGCTGCAAACCATTGTTCAGCCCTTGATCGTGCCTCACCCAACGCCTCCTGTGCAATTCCGGAATTAAAATGTGCACAGGTGAATGTTGTGCCATCCGCGAAAAGAGTGAATGAGCATTTCCGATAAACTTGTGGTAGGTCATTTATATAGATAAAGAATAATAATGGTCCAAGTATTGATCCCTGAGGGACTCCAACATCAATCACTCTTTCAGCCGACTCTACTCCATCCACCCGCACACTCTGCACTCTGTTTGTGAGACAGCTAGAAACCATTGCAATGCTGTTATTGCTAAAATTATATTTTTCAAGCTTTCTCAGAAGCAAGTCATGAGAGACACAATCAAAGGCCTTACTTAGGTCACAGAATGTACTTGAGAGGTACAAATGGTTCTCAAATGCATCCTGAATCCGTTTAACTAAATCCAGAATAGCGACAGTTGTATTGCAGTTCTCTCTAAAGCCGAACTGACTGCCTGTAAAGAGATTTTTAGATTCCAGAAATGTTGTCATTCTTACCGCCATACATTTTTCAAAAACTTTCGAGATTACTGGAAGAAGTGATATGGGCCTGTAATTAGAAGGGTCTAAGGGATCACCCTTCTTGAAGACAGGCACCACTACAGCCCTCTTCAGTATATCAGGAAAAACGCACTCACCAAAACATTGATTTATAAGTTTGGTTAATGGGCCACAAATAAGATGTTTAATTCCTTTAATTAGATCTACTGAGAAACCATAGTGGTCCCTACTCTTCTTGCTGGTTAATCCAAACAAAATTTCCCTGACCTCAATGACCGACACCTCCCAAAACTCAAATTTTTCAGAATCCCCCAGCAATGGAATGTCGAAATCCAGAGGATTCAAAGGAGAGGGGTCAATCTGACTCTTCAGGCTATGGGCAATGTTAGTAAAAAATACATTATACTCATCTGGTGAAACCTGCACCTTAACCTCATCACTAGATTTATTTCTGTGCTCATTGATAATACACATTTAATTGGATTTGTTGCAGATTTTATCAGGTTGTCATTGGCTTTAACTTTTGCTTGACATATGGCGTTTTTGTACTTTACTATATAATTCTTTATTAGGCTTTTTGGGACTGAACTTGGATTTTTGTATTAAAAAAGATAAATCCCAATAAAAGATCACATTGCTGGATAACACCAGCAATAAAGGTGTCATGCACAACAAAAAGAAGATTGTATCATATGAAGGAAACTGGGCAGGTGGAGACAGAGTTCTTCAGCAGATATTGTAGAATTTTAAAAAAGGTCATAAAACAAGCAAAAAAAATCTCAAATGAATCCTACATAAAAGAGTCAGATGTTAAAAATAAAGCCACCTGGAATCTTGTAAAAAATATATGAAATAAAAATAATAAAACTGAACTAATATGTAAAAATGTCTCTAAAAACTATAATAACAATAAAACAATTCTAAATAAATTTAACGAATACTTCATAAACTCTTCAGGCGCGAAATTACATAGCCAGAGGGATTCTCATGTTAATAATAAAAACAAAACTTTATCAACTATTTATCTAAGTCCCACTACTCCACAAGAAATTGAACATTGTATAAAGAGCTTAAAAAATAAAAAATCAACAGGGTGTGATGAGATTCCAATTACTTTGCTGAAGGAAACTGCTTCTATTATATCCATACCTCTCTCCTACATAATTAACCTAACTCTCTCTCTACAGGATGTTTCCCAAATACCTTTAAAATAGCAATGGTAAGAGCTATCTATAAAAAAGGTAAAAAGGATGAGGAATCCAACTACAGGCCCGGATCTATGTTATCAAATGTTAGTAAAATTTTTGAGAAAATTATCTATAATAGATTCGAAAAATTTTTAGAATGAAATTTTATTATCACTGATCGACAAAATGGTTTTAGAAAGGGGAAATCAACTGTTCGAGCTATATATCAAGCGATGGTTAAGATATTAAACTCATTAAATAACAATAAAGAAACAGCTGTTCTATGCCTAGATTTATCAAAAGCATTTGACAGAGTAGATCATCAGATTCTTATAGGCAAATTAGAATTATATGGCATTAGAGGAGTAGCATTAGAATTAGTTAAATTATATTTGTCACATAGGAAACAATGTGTGTGTGAGATGAGTAAATGTGGAGACCTGCTGATGTCTGACATCAGGGATGTGGAGAGGAGAGTACCCCAGGGATCCATTCTTGGCTCCTTGTTATATATTCTCTACACAAATGAACTGCCTGATGTTAGTGATGAATATACTGTACTTTATGCTGATGACACTACCTTAATCTTTAGTGAAGAAAATCAGGATGTGCTTCTCAGAAAGGTCTCGAGCCCACTTGACACCCTAAATAATTATTTTTTATGAACAATTTACTGTTAAATGTTTCAAAAACTCAAATACTATCTTTTGGAAATAGAACACAGAAGAATCTAACTTTAATTTTTAATAATGAAGAAATTACCTTAATTGAATGTACACTTTTTTAGGAATCTTTATTGACAAAAGACTTGACTGGAAAGCACATGTTGATTTTGTGGTAAAAAATATTTCAAAATATTGTTAAAATGATGCAGCCATTTTATCATATCATGCATATGTTCAATCACGATTAAAATATGGGGTAATTTTCTGGGAAAACTCGTCTGACATAGATAGAATTTTAATTTTACAAAAGACATGTCTCTCCAGTCTTTTTAAAATGAAACAACAGGAAAGCTGTAAACCTTTATTTACAAAATATAACATTATGACAGTAATTAGTATGTATATATGAGGCAATTTTATTTGTTAGGGAGAACAGTGATTTATTTCTAAGTTCTTGAAGAAAACGTGGACATGACACTAGATTTAAGTGTAACCTACTGGCTGAGAAGTGTAATCTCACTTACCTGCAAAAAAATATACAACACTCTATAATTAAGATTATTAATACTTTTCCTGAAAATGTACGAAATTATGAAAATAAGATCTTAAAAAAAGTTATAAACACCTACCTATTAAAAAAAGCCTTCTATACTCTCGCAGAATATTATTTAGATAAAGATAGGGAAAATTTATGTAGTTTAAATTAAGGCACTTAGCTTTAAGTTTTTTTTTGTGAGATTATTCTACACCATTGTATGGAATTGTAATGTATTTATTACTGGAATATAGAAAAGTTTGTCTATCTATCTATCTATGTTTGTGATGTGAGGTAGAAATTCCCATATTATCACCATACTATATCATTATATCCTAGAAATTGTCGATTGGTAGATTCATTGTCTAAATAAACTAGGAAAGGCACCGCAGCCTTTTAGATGAGAGCCCTAGCAAGTGCTTAAGTTCAATAATTGTAAATGCAACTTTATAATGAGAACTAAAAGAAATGATTGCACCGCAGTCTCTCATCCTAAGCCATCACCATTATTTCGCGGGCAGAATCTCGCTATTAGTAATAAAAGCAAAAATTATTATTATTTCGTACTGTTATTCTGCTTATAGGTTTGTTTTTTTAAATAAATATTAGAGACTACAATAAAATAAACCTTGAAATTTCTTGGGAGTGACGTGCAGTTTGCTTAATGTTGGTTAAATATTAAAATAATAAATGTCGTATTGGGCAATTTGGATCGCATATATCGGTATTGTTGTGTTACACGCGTTTGCGCTGACTCATTTTGAATTAGACAGGAAAGAGTTACTGATAAAATAAAAGTATGGCTCGATGTGATATGTGCCATATAATGACATTTATATATGTTAGGAAATTTTAGATAATGAATACTATTTTCTATGTACCGTCTTAAATAAATGGGAAAATTAATTTTGAACATGCAATTCATAGAGAATCTAGAATGTGATGTTATAAATATGCCAATAATAGTTAAGCAAACTACTACTTGGGAACCTTTTTAAAAGAATGCCTTTGTATGTACCTACCTCATGTTAAAATAGTATATTATATACCTAGGTTGAGAAGTAAGCCATTATTTACCGAGCACTTTTATATCCTGAGGCGCGGAGCGCCGAAGGATATAATGTGCGAGGTTAATAATGGCCTTCTCAACCGAGGTATATATTGAATTTTTTTTACTACTAACACTGATATATAACCATATTTGATTCGATTTGATTTTTATATTAGTCATTTTATACTTATTTTTCAAATAGTTCGAAATATCAAGTAGCCTGGAAGTTCAGTTGTCTAACTGACAGATATCGTAACAAGAAGCGTTTTTTCGCGAGCTAACTACAATTAACCACGGCATACTACAGGATACTACTTTGTTTTCACGAGGATTAATTTAATTGTGGTAAGTGAGGGGAAGTTTCGTGACGTCACTATTAACATCATCATTTTTCAACTACGGCTTACTACAACTTACATACATGACGAGGTGTGGTACTCGAGGTTTGATGGAGTCATGGCGGATTAATTTTGAAACGTTAAACATGTGAAATGTTTGTTTTTCCATTCTGAACAAGTTTGTAAATTATACGTTCATGAAATTCTTCTATAGAAGCCTCATACGCATCGGAATTCCTACACAAATGTGCCCCAAATGGGATTTGGGCAGCATAAAGTATCCTGAACATATTCATCGAAAAAATACCATTAGTTTGCTTATCTCCAGAGGCCACCATTCTGTCATTAAAAATATGAGTAAACGTTCTGCACTGATCAAACTGATCATTTTCAAATAAATATGCAAAATATCTATATGCTTTTCTGGCAATGCAAGATCTAACTACGGTATTTTGGCGAAGACAGAAGCAGACAGTACAATTTGTGGTGGGGTGCCCGCTTGGCACTTACTTCAGTATTACTTGTAGTTAACCGTGGCTACTCGCCAAAAAACGCTAATAATCTCCTGACAGCTCCATACATACAAAGTACCTTCTCTCCATCTAAATTTTGACAAAATCGCATTATTAATAAGAATATTATGGGGAGTCATGAAAAGTGAGTCATACTGTATATATTTTATTTACTAATAGCACTGATACAATCCTTATCATTATTTGAATTGATTAGATTTTGAAATTAATCATTTCCTACTCATTTTTCAAATAATCCGAAATGACAACTAGTTGTCAAACTAACAAGTTTGACATTTTGATATTTTCCGTTTCCGTTTCATTATTGACCTAGGTTTTTTTTAATATTAT
The DNA here is from genome assembly GCA_016904865.1 of Pissodes strobi. Taxonomy (NCBI): domain Eukaryota; kingdom Metazoa; phylum Arthropoda; class Insecta; order Coleoptera; family Curculionidae; genus Pissodes; species Pissodes strobi. The sequence goes on along the minus strand of MU183616.1, from coordinate 142,377 downwards.
TATTTACCTAGGGTGAGAAATGTTACTTCTCATTTGAGGAATGGAGTAAATAATGGTGATTTATCATGTTAGTAGTAAAAAAAAAAATATATATATAATATTCAAGAAGTTTTTAGAACCATCGACCGATTATAGTAAAATCAGGAAAATCAACTTTAATAAAAGATTCGATCGTTTATAATAATGGCAACACATTATTTTATGTGCAGGCGTGTCGTAAGTAGCACTTACCACAGTGATTTAAGTGTGTCACTGGTGTAGTAAAATCATATGCATTCTAAAATTACAATAAAAACATTTATTTATTAATATTTTAATAACGACTACTGGTAAACCCTAAATAATAAAATATAAAAATTTCATAGATGTGAAATAAATTATTATAGATCTGATTTATCTTTTATATGTTCCAAATACTCCACACAATATTAAATATTCTGGTCGTTTGTAAATTCATTTAAAAAGGATCACAAAATCTCCACATAACACCCGAATGGTATGTGAACATCCCAAGGAAAGTGGACTAACAATGATCAGGAAAAACCACGCCAAATGAGATTGGCGACGCGTTTGCGGATCATTTTGAGAGCATGCGTTAAGTTTTAAGCAAGAACAAAGGTCCTAGTGTTCAGCGTTCTATGTCCTAACATTTTAAATTGGTATTACTGTGGTATTGCTAGGAACCTGATGGATAGCTTGGATGCGGCTCCGGATCCTATGACTTACCTGAACGGTATTCCAGTAAGTCAACTGATCCTGATGAGGTGGTACATGCTGCTAATAAAAGCTCTTCGGGGGATTGGTTTTGTCAGCCAAAATTTCCATGAACCTGTCACTACATGCTTTTAAAGCTTTGGTGAATGCCTTTCCTGGCTTGCTTAAAAATAGCCCCAGTTACTCCTTTGATAAGGCTGGTGATTACAGCCATCCGGGGAACTACAGGTCTGTTGTATTACTTCTGTCTTCTGTCTACTCTTTCAAAGAAAAATTGACCAAGAGTTGAGTGGCATTATTTCTTTGTCATAAACAGATATTAGGGTTAATTCAGTGTTCAGACTGGTAGGGACACCAATGATGGTATTTTTCAGTTTTTAGAATATTTATATCTTAGAACGAATGAGAACGGAGTGCGCCGCGGGAGTGTTTTGTGACCTATCTGTGTGTATGTCCTCAAATACTGTTGCATAAACTTCAATTTTATAGGTTTCGTGGGGTTGTTTACAGTTGACTCCATTCCTATTTGACAAATCGTAGTCAGAGGGTGTTTGTTGATCTCGGAATTACTGATACCCGAAGAGTGGATTTTGGTGTTTCAATAATACAACAATTCGCTGGCACGATAGTATCAGCGAGAGGCTACAACAAAATATTACATCTGATCTAGCTTGTGTTCAGCAGTCAAAGTCAAAAGTAGCTTTATTAGTATCAAACAAATTAATGTTGTGTACAAAACCTTGGTTCGACAGTCGACTATGCCATAGTTATTAAAATTAAACGATACTTTTGCCTATGCTACAAAGACGACTTAGTCATAGTAGTCAGGGGAAGAAATATGGGCTATGTTTCAACAAGAGCACAAAAGGCCTTGAACATAGTAAGCAAATAGTGTGAAGAGGATGATCTGTCAGTTAATCCGGTGAAAACCACAATAGTCCCATTCACAAAGAAAATAGCATTAAAGGATCTGAAAAATCCAATACTCAGCGTGATAGTAATTCCTTTTTCCAAGGAAGTCACATACCTAGGTGTCACTTTTGATCAAGGTATGGGGTCCGCATCTTAGCAAGGTCACTCGAAAACCAAGAGTTGCACTGGGCAGATGCAGGCGACTTTGCGGGAGAAACTGGGGGCTGAGTCCCGAATTGAATCTTTGGTTGTACAAAATGGTAGTAAGGTCCATGTTATCCTATGGCTTTATAGCCTGAGGCATAAAGGCCACGCAAACAGGTGCAATCAGGCAACTAGAAGGCGTACAAAGGCTGGTATGTCTGTGCGTCTCGGGGGCGATGAGAACAACCCGAACTGCAGCACTGGAAGTCCTGCTAAATCTACCTCCATTACATATCCTCATACAGGGGAACGTAAGAATGGTACAATACCGGCTCAAGTAAGGCAACAAGTCTATCATTGAATGGGAAAAGCCCACAAGCTGAAAACTAGAGGACAGCGAGGAAATCAAGTATCTCTTCGAAATGCCATCAGACGAAGCAACCCCCTCCTATAGGTTTGATAGAACCTTCTCAGTAGCAATTGTAGGCAGAGAAGAAAGGGAGGGCGGCCTCGTATAAAAGCAGACCAGGCATGGTATACCAAAGGCTCTAAGGCTAGTAAAGAGGTGGGAGCCGGGGTCCATGGACCAAGGTCAAATATCTCCATAGACGTGGGCAGTCAAGCCACAGTGTTCCAAACAGAGATCGCGGCAATTCAACACTGCGCCATGGAGATAAGGAAATTGAACATTAGAAAAAGGAGGGTAGTCATATAGTCCGACACTCAGGCCGCCTTAAAAGCAGTTAGTGCACACAAGGTCGTTAAAGACTGCATAAGTGCCCTTGAAGAGGTCGGTCGTAACAATAAGCTCACCATTGCGTGGGTTCCGGAATATGAAGGCCATCAAGGCAACGAAGAAGCTGACAAACTTGCAAAACGGGGCGCAAGTTACGTTGGAACCTGAGTCCTACTGCGGGATAGCAGCAGTTAAATGCTGGATAGATAAACAATCTCTAAATTGGTGGTTACAAACACCGGGGCAACCACAGGCCAAACAGTTCATAAAAAACGACTTCCCAAAGTTCACGGCAGATCTACTTAAGATGAGTCGCACGACGATAAGAATATTAGTGGGTCAGCTGGCGGGGCACTGTAGAATGAACAGACACACGGAAAAGAGCGGCCTGGCAGATAGCAGGCTGCAGGTTCTGTCAGGAGTAGGTGGTGCGAGTGTGAGGCTTTCTGCAGGCTCAGGTATGCAAGGCTAGGAGAGACAAAACATCTAACGTAAGTTAAAAAGGTTAAAATAACAACAAAACGATAATATGGCATAAGAATATTTGTTTCACAGAGTACAGAGTGCCCTCAAAGAATTCTTCAACTCTATGGTATGTTTTGTCCTTTACCCACTTCCTAAAGCACGGCTCCGAAAGTAGTCTCAAGGCATAACAACCAGAAGATAACCTCCCGCAGAGTCCTGCAATATGTTGCTCAAATTTGAGGCTCTCATCTATTGTAACAGTGGGACGTATAAAATCACCACTTAAGGAGATGCTAGATCGAGAGCATCTGAAATGTAACAAGGACACATTGTTGCTGTCGCACCCGGATTTAATAGACTCTAAATCAGTGTTAATCATGCGCTGCAACGCCTCTCCTTTACTGGCATGCCAAACAATGGAACTGTCATCAGCAAAAAGCCTAATACTACCCCCAATCCTGAGAGACAAGCTCGTTAATATAGATCAGGAACAGGAGTGAGTCAAGGATGGAGTCCTAATGCACACCTCAGTTGTTGCTCAATTTGTCAAAGCTCCTACCTTCATATGATACTAGCTATTGACGCTCGCACAAGTAGGACTGAAACGATACACCTTAAGCTTACGGAGCAGTGCATAATGATAAACACAGTCAAATGCATTAGATAAGGCGCGAAAGACCACTGCCGAAAGGTGATTCTCGTTTTGTACTCAAATATATTTCTTTAAGAAGAGAGAATATAGCATCAGATGTTCCCCGGTCACCCTTGAAACCAGCTTTATTTAGATTTAGGAATGAAAACCACCAAGGAAAATCTTGCCATTACTGGCGCTAACGAGAAGAAGCCTTGGTCAGTTGTCAACAGAATTAACGCGCTCCGAAGAACGCAGAGGCATGGAGACGTCACTTTCCGGTTTGTCATTCGGCAGAGAGATCTGCTTTGTCAAAAGAAAGTTCCCCTTTTTAGCTTCCAAAACTCTTAAGGAACCAATCATTTCTCTATTCAAAACAGTCTATTTTTCAACATCTTTCTTTGGAGCGTTATAATCTAGCTGACTTGCAAGATTGTCCTTCTCAATTGTATTCATGCTGATGGTGTAATGTTTTGGACTGTTATCTCGAAACTCTCTTGTAATCAAACAGAGAGAGGTAGGCCAAAATGTTATACAAACTGAAGCATATTAGTACAATACGATGGTGTTTCAAATAGAAAGATATTAGGTTTGTTCTAGCAGCGATTTCAAACGGTTCCAAACCGTACGGAGGTTGCGCATAGCCATATAAGCGACGCTTATATCGTTATGCGCAAACTCCGGACGGTTTGAAACCGTTTGAAATCGCTGCTAGAACAGACCTATTGTTTTATGTGATGTATATACAGGGGTGTTGAAATTCTCGAGACAGAATATTTATATTATAAAGTCATAGACACGTGTTCCTCTATAATAAAGAGGTATCTTAACCAGGCCAAAGCAGACGACACACCCGGTGTCAGATATTAAAGTGATCAAATGTGAATCTATTGCGCACACGTTTGCTTACTTGAACGCCCATCACTTAACACATTCACTGATCGCTTCTATACACATCTTTATTGTAATAATGGCTGAGTTCGATGAAAATTTGTCCTTAGACTTGTTTAAGCTTGACTATACCGAAACGTATTTTCGAGTTTCGAAATTGAGGCAAGGTGAGTGGAAAGAATCATTTTGTCGATTAATGCACTACGTGGATGTGGGTGCGTTGCTCTGTGAATAGTGTTATTTCCGGATGGGTGATGGTAGACCTTCCGGTACACGTTTCAAGAGGCACGATAAAGTGTCTATGGGATATGTGAACCGGAGGAAAGCTAAATGTAAACTTTATAATGATACACCATAATTAATCAATTAGCAGGAATAGCTGTGAGCTATACGCAGAAAAATAGTTTTAATTTCAAATTTAGGAGGTAAAGTGAACTGCGACTAGTTGGCGTTTCATATTAAACGGATCAAGAAACATATTTCATATTGTTTATTACGGAATACCCAACTAACTATGCCATGTCCCCGATGAAAATTTTGTGTGTCGTTTTTATAACTTTTATTTCAGTTTTGAATCCTTCAACCAATATATACGCGAATATCGTAGATGTGGTAGGATAGCAGATGTATGATGTGATATGGCCGTTGGTAATTGTAGATGAAGCTGCTATTTTGATTCTATGAATGATTTTATGTTTACCTATTTGGAGTGTTTGACTCTGCCAGTTATTGCTGTCCATAAATAAATATCTTTTATGGAATGCCTTCTCGAATTCAACATCCCCATTTGATACGATCCCTAATATGAATGTTTCCACTGAATTTAAACAGACATTTTTTTTTATCTATTGCGAGTATAATATTTCTGTTTTATTTTACAGTAGTCAGACGTCATTCGCAAATTTATTCGGATTAGTAAATCCGACCAGAAATCGACGTCACAGCGCCAGTTTTAGCCAAGTACCAGGATCGCCAGTAAGTAGAATCAACTGTAATAGAATTATGATTGTTGGGGAAACACCCCAACTTATCGTTTTTCACCGTATAGTTTGGTAATGACACCTTGTATGTCTGTAGTATGATTGAGCCATAATTAAAACCCAAATATATTTATTTCACCCCAGGTAAACAGAAAATTATGCATTTAATCATTGTATTTCAGTTACTCCTTAGTCCGAACCTGGATTGTCGGTAGAATGGTTTCCATTGTATGCAACAGTCGCTGGAATGCAAGTTGTCACTCCGTCAAGGAAATCGTTCTCAATATAATATATCTTTGTCTCCGTCAATATGTCAAAAAAAGAAAGAACATGTTTCTACCGTCTCAAACGCATCCGCCTTCGCGCAATTTCCCGCTCTGTAGCGTCGGTAGGGAAAATTAGATTTTAGTGTCTGACAAACATGCTGTGCGCACATGTAACCGAGGCTTTGAGTCAGCTTTCTACTTGTTTCCAAACCGGTAGGGGCGCGCCTGCCGCCTCGATTTGACCTTGACATATCGGAAAACGTCAGCCGTCCTCCGTCGTCCTTCATTTTCATTAACATAACAATAAAATTGTGCATCTTTTTTAAATGTTTGTTTATGAGGCTGTGGCTTAGAATCTTAGAAATATGTACCTAATGTACTTGATAATTTCAGTAGCTTATATTTCCTCGTTTCTATTATATTATTTTATATCAGTAAAATTTTGTTGACTTTCTATGTATTGTATATGTTGTACACATACAGCAGTACAATAATTTAAATAAGAGGAATTTCACGCGTCATCAGCAGCGTACCTGTTTGTTTCATTTTGCCAATTTTTTGGAAATGTTCTCAAGATAGTATTCCATGCTATTTCTTACTTCCTGCCTTACATCACTTTTCTTGGTTAGTTTAAACTATAAACATCTTTAAATAGTGAATTTATGATTCACCTATCAGAAAACGTGACGTCAGCAGCGAAAACTATCATGAAATACTTCATTTAAGAAGTGAAATAAATGACGTTCTTTGATGACGCGTAGTTTCTTCTTAGTTAAATTGTTGACTCTAAAATAAAATTTAAACAAAAGCGAAATTTATATTTCGCGCCTAAAAGATTGAGGTGCCTTCTTTTGGAGAAATGTCAAAGCTTAAATTCGTGCCGATCATAGAGTTATCTTTTGAAAAGAAGTTAAAATGCTTGTTTCCAGGATAATAGATGGCGCTCTTTGTGAATTTATTTGGTAGTCAAGGACTTTCCATTCTATCCCCCTATAACCGTTTTCTATGCTGACCAACACTCTTGGTTCTGTTCAGCAGATATTTTCTAAATATATGTGCAAACAAAATGAGAAACTAACTAAATATCTTTGCGTCAAACAGGGCTACGGCTGGGTAGATGTTCTTGGCGCCAAACTCAAGCAGAGCGGCGACTGGACCGTTGAAGCAACGGTGTCCAATATACTCCATCGATAAGGTGTCTCCTGACTGCCCGCCGAATTAAGGCAAGTGAGCCTAAGGCGGTCATTTTAATAGAGGGATTATTAAATATATTTTTACTCTCATATAAGAGATTGGTCAAACTGAAACTCGAAATAGGCAACGGCAAGGCATAGGTTCCGGGGGTGAGATCCAACTTTTAAATGAAATGGAATTAGGGGTCAAGCGATACCTCATTTGAAAAGTAATCCATTTTTGTTGTCAACGCTTCCTAGTTTTTTAATGTACTAGATATCGAGAGAAGATGTTTGAAACTTAATAACAAGTCAACATTAGGAAAGTTAGGTTTTATCAACTTTTAACCGAAATTCTTGTAATGACATTATTTTTGGGAAGAGTTATGTTTTTTTAACTACAGCTTTAAGTTTTCACAATTTGTCTACTATTTTACTTACCAACTTTTTACTTTAACAAGTGTTCAAAATGTTGACCTTCTGCTTTCATACAGTAATAGAGGTTTTGTTGAAACCGGTTTCGGACATTCTAATCCTTAAGTGACCCAACAAAAAAATCTAACAAACCAAAATCTGATGACCTTGCAGGCCACTGCACTGATCCTCTTCGGCTGATCTATCTATCAGGAAAGGTTTCATCTAAATACTGACGAACATCAAGGGTATAGTGAGGAGTTGCCCCATCTTGTTGAAATGCCAATTCATTCTCATTGTATCATTTGCTGCTTTTTGAATGAACTATAAGTTTCTTCTTTTTGGGGCAATCGAGGATGTATTCAAGGAAGTAACTAAAGAATTGTCTACTTCTCTAGCTTTTTCGGTTTCAATTTTCTTAGCAGTAACTGAAGGAATAAGAACTTTTTTACTTCTTACTATATTTAGTAAATTTTTGTGAGAACTCTTCTCATCTGTCATACAGTACCATTTGTTGATTGCTCTAACAGCATACCATTGAAATAATTGAGTATTCCTTGCCGAGATCTCTTATTCTTATTAGAATTCGTATCTAATCTGTCAAAGGAAGAATCAAGGTGTAACTTTAAATGTTTGTGAGTGTTGCCAAAACCCCATCTTTTGGAACAATTCCCTCTTTTCGCCCATAAGTTTCACCTCTTGTATACCGACGTCTTTGTATGTGTACACCATAAATCCCTATGTGTTCACCCCTCGGTTAAGTCTAAACATAGAAAACACAAAGTGCATACTCATAAAAAGTAGATTTAATAATATGACAACAACGTGGTGGAATTTTTGAAAATATTTGGGTCTCATGATTGATGAGAATCTGATATTTTCGAACCATGCATCAGTATCAGAAGAGGTGGCCCCCCAAGCGGGCCTTGCACTTAGACCACCAATTGGGCCCATTGTGTCTCCAGCCCATTAGAGATTCTCCAGGTTGCCATTCTTCCTTAAGAAAACCCGCATCTCCTTCAGACTAACACGACGCGACGCACTGAATATGGCAAGGCGTAAGTAGATGGTATGGGGTCTCATCGTCCTCCATGCATTATCTATACTCAGCAATTCTCAACAGAGTCAGGTGCCGTCTAAGCCTACAGTGCTCTGTGTAGAATCCTACCAGTGCCCTGCACTTCTTCCATGGTAGGCCCATCAACCCCCTTCGCGGACTCGTGAATCATGAGCCTCGTCTGTCTCATCCCCGGAGCCGGTCGCCATACCTCTTCGGCCCGACCCTCCGTCTAGGCGCCCAAAGTTCTTTCGCGAACACTGGGCGATCCCCGTCTGTAAACCCGACTAATCCATGGATCCGTCTGTAAACCAGACTAGTCCATGCCAGGATCGCAACTTTCCCTCCATCCAATCCTCCTTCGTATTGCATATTATATAACAAAAAGTGGCGTTGTTTTACAAAAATGAGTTCCTATCGCAGTGAATAGAGTATACGAACAGTATATAAAGCTATAATTTTACCACATATCAGCTATTGAAGTTTAATATTAATGTCAATCCAAGCAAAACCGTAGTGATCCCATTCATAAAAACAAGGAAGCTGAATCTTAAAGCACCCACTTTGGGAGGGACAACGGTAGAGCTTTCATAAGAGGTTAAGTATCTTGGCATCATTCTTGACCGGAAACTAACCTGGAACCCACACCTGGAAAGAACTGTCAAAAAAGCAACGGCAGCGCTTTGGACCTGTCGACGACTCTTTGGTAAAACGTGGGGACTAAAACCCTCCATCATTTGGTGGTCTTATAACACTGTTGTTAAGCCTATTATAGCCTACGCCTGCTTGGTGTGGTGGGTAAAATTAAAGGAAATAACAACACAGCGAAGGCTAACAAGAGTACAAAGGCTCTCGTGTCTGCGTATAACAGGGACTATGAAAACGTGCCCCACAGCAGTTCTGGAAACCCTACTTGACCTTCCTCCGCTGCGCATATGCATAGAAAAGGAAGCCTGGACCAGTGCGTATAGAGCCACTCAGACACAAAAACTGAAGTCAGGAAACCTGACAGGTCACCTTCAAACTCTGAAGGACATCCAGATAGAGGCGATGACCAAACCAACCGATACAATGGAAACAAAACTCCATTTTGATCGCTCCTTTGAAGTGGTAATTCAAGACCGCAATACTACAGGGGAAAGACTAAAACAACTAGAGAGGGGATCACTTGTTTGGTACACAGATGAACCAAAGATGAAAGAAGGAGTGGGATCCGGAGTTTACGGACCTAGGTCCAACTGCACCTTTAGGAAACAGTCCCACAAGCTTTCAAGCAGAACTAAATGCTATCAATATAGCCAGCTCTGAATGTGTCATAAAAGGTCTAAGAGGTGCAATTAGGTGTGAATTAACTCCCGGCTAGTGTGGGATTGTCGGATAGCTGCAGAATAACTGGTACACAGAAACAGACTCACTTTAAAGTGTGTACCAGGGCACGAGAGGGTGGAAGGCAACGAAGCCGCTGACCAGCTCGCATGGAATGGTGCACAGACTCTCTTTTGCGGGCCTGAACCATTCTGTGGCATCACTAGAGGACACGTAATGAATGAACTCAGAAATTGAGAAAAAAAGGCCATATAGAGACACATTGGGCCAATGCACCCGGGTAGAGACAGGCCAAGAGACTCATTTCTCACTCGCCTAACTACACAAAAAAGCTTCTCAAGCTACAAAAACATGAGATAAAACTAGTCGTAGACCTTCTCACTGAACATGTCCCTTGGAGGTACCACCTCAAGAAAATGGGGAAAACCACTGACGACCAATGCAGATTCTGCCAAACTATGGCTGAAACGTCAGAGCACTTACTCTGCGAATGTCAAGCACTGATTCGCCAAAGGTTGACGCATCTCGAAAATGCCCTTGTGGCACCGGGGGATCTACAAATGCTCAACCCTCGAAATATTCTGAGATTCTCGAAGGAAATCGGAATTTTTGTGTAAAATAGAAGGGTATACACAAAAGATCAATTGTGGTCGACGTGTTGAAGGACAAATCTTGCCAAGCGACCCTCCTCTATCTACCATACCATTAATATTAATGTCACGGTCATTCGAATGTTTTTCTGCTACCCTATAAATACAAGTAACCTTATCGCATCTACGCTCTTTCCGTATGAGTCATTGCCGTCCGAGAAGATTCGGGAGCCGTGGTATTTTCCCGATGCGTGCAGCCCTGGTCGAGAATAATAGAGATACCTCGCTTCGTCCGGAATATTCGCGATATATTTTAGACTGGATATAAATAGCAGGCAGTATAGTGTTATATCTAGTTAATCATTGAGTGCTGAATTGTAAAGATCTATTAGTTGTAAAGTTATAAGAGTAGTTTAATGTGTTCAATTGTATACAGTGATAAAGAATAAAGGGAGCATTATTTTGAAGTAGAAAAAGTTTTGATTTTGTCAGAACCCACGAAAAAATTTAACATTATATTTCCTAAATAGCAATGCGAAAGAAACAGTTAACAGAAAGCAAACAAAGCTTTACGCTACATGTTGAGATGCAATAGATTTACTAGCGTACAAGTATGTTAGGAGTAACACGTGTGACAAAAATCAATAATATATCTAGCAATAGCTCAGAAGGTCTAATTGGCATTCCGCAGGGCATGATTAAGGGTCCTTTGCTTTTCTCTTTATACATTAATTCATTGACTAGTATTCTACTAGAGAATGGTATGGTGGTATCCTACGCAGATGACACCGCTGTAATTTTTATGGGAGAAACATGAGAAGAAGTATACACAAGCGCCTCTCATGGTCTAGATAAAATAAAAAATTGGCTTGATAATTTTAAACTCACCTTGAATGTTGACAAAACCAACTATATAGCTTTCTCCCTAAATGGCAAATCGCCTCAATTTTAATATCATAAAGGTAAATGGATTTGAAAGAGACATTATAGAGGTACAACATACTAAATATTTAGGAATAATCATTGATCAGAACCTCAAATGGAAGCCACATGTGTCTAGGTTAACTGGTAATGTTAGAAAGTTAATTCGAAAATTTTATATCATCAGGGAAATATTGAATGAGCATCTGTTAATCTGTGTTTATAGAGCTCTTGTAGAGTCTCTTTTAAGATATGCTATAATTGTATGAAAATGCATTAAAACCTCTGAAAACAGTTCAAAATTATATTCTCAAAATTATTTTTAGAAAAGATAAAATGTTGCCTACCTGTCAACTTTATAGTGATAAGATACCCTCAACCAGATGTTTGTTTATTTTGAGTGTTTGTTCTTATATATACCAAAATCCCACAATGATGGGAGAACATGCCAGTCACTCTTACTCTACGAGGACTGATGTTGAAAGAAACTTACAGATCCCTAACAGTACCACAAATTTAAATCTTAGATCCTTTGAATACCTTGGTGTTAAAATCTACAATATATTGCCAGTAGCTGTGAAAGTGACAACGACTACCAAAAAATTGTTATGCAGAGATGTAGAGCCTACATAAGTAATAATTTTGATAATTTTTCAGCATTGTTTTAACTTCTTTAGCTTCTTCTGCTAGGTGATGTCTGGAGTTGGTCTCCTTTTTGTTTCTTTTTTTTTGTTTTGTTTGTTTTACTGTTTGTTGTTAGGAATTAGCATAGACTTAAGAATCTTAAGATCATATTTAAATATCAATACTTACCTACATATTAGATTTATCCTAATTTAGTTATATCTGGTACATACAGAAAATAAGTTTTCTAGGTATCTAACAATATAGTCTGCAGAATTAATATAGGTTTATATTACATTGTAAAAGCATTTGTAATAATTTTAATTGGACAAGTCATATTATTAAAAGACATTCATATATACGATCAAACGTGAGCGGCCCAGAGAGGCTTTTTATGTATTTACTGCTTCAAATGGTTTACCAAAAGATGTCACGAAACCACAACAGGAATATAAAGTAGACAAATTATGTTTATATTAAATGCATTACTGTAATTTTGTTAGCTCTTGCTATTATTATATATTTGATTGATACATATAAAATAATTTGTTCAGATTAAAGTTTGAATTTGTATTCATTTCATAATATTTCCGTTGATAACATACAGTGCCATCCAAAGGTAGTGTTTAAAAAGTATTTTTGTCGCAGGTTTCAGGTTTACGTCGCATTCATCAGCTGCGACAGGAAGAACACGAAGTCGTCTCGAATTCGAGGGAACTCGCCCACGAAAAAGAGACCCACAGTGCAATGCAAATCTCGCAATCCTGGGAGGACCTATCCTTAATGAACGAATCTCCCGGCGACTCGAAAGGCAACAGGATGGGACCTATCCACGTCAACTTGCCGCCGAATAGTTTTATGTGCAATTCGCCGTCTCCCACAAGGTAAACGGATTTTTAATTACTTGGTATCGTTTTAAAATTTGAGTTAGAGCTATCGCTGCATCCACTACATAGTAGATACTGGACCAAGCAGCAAAAAACTAAAACTTTATGAGAGTAGCAGTTTTCTACTTGCAAGGCTATTTTTTGAGAAGCAGATGTGGCAATGCGAGCTATAAAACTGCAAGGGATTCCCTCTTAGCACCTCAACAGTCATAGACGCGAGAGTGCGGTTGTGTATGATTATTTGATTGATTTAAATGAAGGGCAACTCTGAGTATAAGTAAAGTGTCCGATCTTTTTTAAAGCCTGTTAAATAGGTCAATCAGTTGCAAAGTGTTCTGAGTGTTATAAAAACCGCGAAACTCATTTCCCCTTTATCGAAAGGGTAACATGACAATTCATTTTTAGGGGCTACGGCTTTCAAAGCCCCACCCGGTCCAGACAGACGTTCGTGCGACGGAGCGAAAGTCCAGTGCTGGTGTTGCGGCCCAGTCCCCTCGGCGGTGCCAAGCGCAAACTCGATGATAGAGACGTCGATTTTTCCGTCAGCCCGCGACCGAAGAGGGTCTACAGTTATTCGGCCAGCGATAGTAGGGGGTTGTTAACCACTACCTCGAACTCCTTGCCAGGTAAGTGTCTTTTGGGTGGACTATGTGTTCAATTTCAGGCTGAATCTTTTAGACTGCTGTAACATTGCCAGAGTCAGTTTCATATTTGCTCTAAACTACTATTTATATCATTTATATTATAACTCAGTTTTTTGCTGTGATACATGCAAGGGAAAATATTGCATTATTGCATCCGAGGTAAAGGTTATAGAACTTAAGGAAAGTCGAGTTCTTAAATCTATTTGTAAGAAATGTGAAAAATTTTAACAGCATACCTTATTTGAAAAACAGTACGAAAAATTGCAGCTTTCTTATAAATGGCACCGATAGGCAGGATATTGAGATACTAAGAATGGAGGTAGCAAATAAATTGAAATATGTCCACTTTGGAGAACACCAAAGTACAAAGTCTGGAGCTGATCAATGACAATTTGTGACGAGAGGGGCTGCATTGTATTGGCTGGCAGGAACGTCAAACTGGTGA
>MU183616.1:35530-128548 GCA_016904865.1 Pissodes strobi | reverse complement strand
CCGTCGCCGACCCCACACAACGCCCGGCCCCCCCATGCCTACACAACAGGGTCTGCCTGTAATTTAAGTGACCCTAACACAACAAAAAAAAAAAAAAAAAAATCAAGCTACCAAGATTTGAAATCATAGGTTACAACGGTGATCTTAACGAACAATAAATAACGAGATCCATTAGAGAGCAAAGCAAATTTTTAGAGGATAGTGAGATGACTAGAACATCCTACATCAGAAGATCTAAGAATCCAAATGCAGCATCCATAATTTTCGGGGAATATTCGCCATTCATATTCTTTAGAAAGATTATGTTTACAAACAGAATACATATTGAATTGCAGCGGTATTGGATATATGAAGGTATAGCGAGGTACTTTAAATGTCAACAGTACTACCACAACAAGCATTAAATTAATACAAATTTAACTACAATGAAGATCATAAAGCAAGTGATAATGGGTGTTCTTCGCTCTTAAACAGTGGGCTTTTGATCAACAAGAACTTGTAGTCTTACAAAATTTAGAAACATCAGTTAACGAAGTACAACAGAAACGTATATCTTGTAATTTGATTAATAGTAAGATTATATTAGATAAAAACTGTTACATATTCTTCAAGCATATAACATAAATGTTTGCGATATGATAATGTTAGGAGTCATTTGAAAGTTATGACAATTAGTATCGTATTGACGGATATTCAGTGATTTTTTAATGACGCTAAATACAACAGAAATGATGGTGTGGTAATATTTATAGTCAAAACTCATATATAACATTGAGCAAATGTTTGCCTTTTGCTCCCTCTATTTATAAATCTTCATAAAATAGAGCCGCTTGCTCTGGCTCCAAGCTGTAAACAGCTCAAGTGTTAGTTTAGTGACCCTAACGAAGCTGAAAAACCTAAAGGAAACTGGAAACTGGAAAAAAATTACGGTAATTACTCAATACTAAATGAAGATCCAACAGAACGTATTGAGAGACATATATACAATATATTAACAAAACACAAAAATCAGTCCAATGATATAGAAAGATTCAAACTGACACCACACAATAGCAAAAGACCTAATTTTTATTGAGTACCGAAAATACATAAACTAAATATACCTCTATGTCTAATAGTAAGCTGCATAAATTCACCAACACACCCCATTGCTAAATATTTACTCGACATTCTTAATCCATTTACAAACAACACTAGCTCAAATTAATTTAAATCATAACGACACCCTGGTGAGTTTTGATGTTGTTGGTCTTTTTACAAACGTACTTGTTGATAAAACTTTAGATATTGTAAGCAATAAATTAGTAAATGATACTAACCTTAGTGAACATACAAAACTTATTATTGATGAAATACTCGAATTACTTACTTTTTGCGTAAAAACTACATATTTAAAAAAATACAATACAATACCAATTACTATCAACAAAACAATAGTATGGCTATGGGTTCGCCTCTATCACCTTTATTAAGTAATATTTTTATGGAAAATTTTGAATTAAATTTTGTTGAAAATTATCAATATAAACCTTTAATTTGGTGGCGTTATATATATGACATTTTTCCAATTTATCCATATAAGGAACATTTTCTAAACGATTTTCTAAACCATATTAACACGAAAGAACCTACAATCCAATTCACTATAGAAAAAGAAATTAATGAACAACTTTAATTTCTTGACATTCTTATAAAAAAAGACTTGAATAGTTTCGAAACAAAAATATACAGAAAACCGACACATACAAACAGATATTTAAAATTTAAACCAAACCACCCAAAAATTGTTAAAAAAAGGGCTCGTAAAAAATCTATATGATCGAATGAAAATAATTTGTAATAATCAAAATTTCAACACAGAAAAAGAATTTTTAAGGAATATTTTGATTAATAATAACTATCTTATTGATTTCATTCAAAAATGCTTTATAGAGTTTGAACGACCAAATATTAGACCTATTACAAACTCTTTATTCCTTATATTCCTTTTATCAGACAAAATAAAACCAACAAGTAATAAATTTAACATTCGTACTATTTTCAAAACAGAAAACACGCTTAGATCCAAACTAACAAAAACAAAACCACTCAATGAAAATGAAATTACTAAAAATGTTATCTATAAGATACCATGTGAATGCAACAAATTTTATATAGGTGAAACCTGTAGACCATTATCAAAACGAAACTTATATTAAAAATACACAATTCCACAAATCACATATTTGTCAACATGCATTTGATAACAATCACAGAATACAATGGAACGCTTCAAGTATTTTAGCAAAGGTACCATCAGCTAAAAATAAAGATTTATGTGTTGTTTCAACTTCTGTTAGTTTTAACAGCGCATGGTTACCTTTGCTGAAAACTGAAGTTGATAAGGAAAATTTAAAAATTAACTTAAACTTTAAAAAAAATCATTGAAATCTTCCTAAGCGCATAACATCAAATTGTAGATATAACACCTCAAAAACGAATTAATTATTTACCTAATAACACCTCAATATCACACTAACCCAAAAGACCAGTAACCAGTAATTAAATGATATGACATTATTATTGTCATCTTGTGTAAATTAGTCCATTTATGTAAACGTAATGTAACTTTATTCATTGGTGGTGATTTTAACTATGATTTTAGATGTGGTGATGGAAATGTTTTGAATATTTTGAACGTTTTCAGCTCGTATGGCCTGACTCAATCTTTTTATGATTTCTCAAGAGTGCAGGGTCAGTCCTGCACTCTGATCGATAACATATCTTCTTCTGCATGTCTCCTCGAGAGTAAGGTAGTAGACGTAACTTTTTCAGATCATAGAGCCCAAATAGTGTATTTTGAGCCAGGTAAGTCTGCTGTGGAAAACATAAACCATTTTGGTCACTTGCTGTCAAGGGAAAGGTGGTTTCCTGATCTGGAATCTGTGGATCTGGAGTGTAAATTCTCTCACTTCTTCTCTTCCTACTATAGTCTATTTAATATGGCATTTCCCTACGAGTCCAAACAGAGAAAGTCTCGGAAAGTTAGAAGTCCCTGGATAACACAAGTATAATTTTCGAGGGCGATGAATTGAGGCAGCTAAATAGACGTGTTGAGAGTTCAGGTGATTGCAACCTAAAACTCGAATACAAAAATAGATAGACTAAGGTGTCACAAACAAAAAATTGCATTTGCTAAAAAAACTACAACTCCCGTAAGCTATCAACTTCCACAAATATCACTGAAACAGCATGGGACATAATAAACTCACATACTAATTCACAACATAGAAAAAAATCATTACCGGAGGTCCTTGTCTCTGGCGGGGTGGAGATTACTGGCAGTGATGAAATCGCTAACGCTTTCAACGCTTTTTTTACTGATTCGGTTAAAGAGCTTGTCAAGGACGCTCAGCAGAATCCACATGTAAATTTGGGCAGTGAGACAATTCCTCAATCTATTTTCTTGTCGCCTGTCTGTGAGCGTGAGGTCTTGGAGTTGATCAACTCAGTAAGTGACAAGAGATCTTGTGGTGTCGATGGGGTACCCTGTAACCTATTGAAAAGCTGCGCCCAACAAATTCTAAGCCCTCTCACATATTTGATAAATATTTCTTTTAAACATGGGTATTTTCCAGATGAATTAAAGAAAGCAATTGTAGTGCCTATATACAAAAAGGGCGATTCATCATGCGTGGAAAACTTTAGGCCAGTATCACTCTTGTCAGTGTTTTCTAAGATTTTCGAAAAGGCGTTTCGGGGTACGTTGATTAGCTTTCTGGATACATTTCAGATCTTGACTTGTAGGCAATATGGGTTCAGAGTCGGACGCTCTACGTCCGATGCTGTCTTATCTTTCTATTCTAAAGTGCTTGACAATTTTAACAACAAGCTAAAGACACTGGGAATCTTTTATGACTTTACTAACGCCTTTGACACCCTCAATCATAAAATTCTTCTTGAAAAACTGCCTCACTATGGAATCAGGGGGCCAGCTTATAATTGGATACTCTCATATTTGTCTGACCGAAGTCAGGCCGTACAAGTGCAAGGTGACCACGGGATGACTCTTTCCGACTGGGTGAATGTCAGGACGGGAGTGCCTCAGGGCAGTGTTCTTGGTCCGGTCCTCTTTTTGTTATTTATTAACGATCTGCCTCTACTAGCAAATGACAACTACATCACTCTTTTCGCGGATGACACATCTGCTGTCATTAATGCAGATGACTATGAGACCCTTTGCGAGAAGGCAAACAGATGTGTGAGCGATGTCTCTACATGGTGTGAGAAAAATGGACTTTGCCTAAATAGTGAAAAGACCAGTATTGTAGTGTTTACACCTCTGAGGGTCAGCCAAGACAGAAGCCTCCTGGTTCGAGACAAAGTTGCAACTCTTATCCAGAGAGACTGTGTAAAATTTCTTGGTCTCTCTGTCGATCAACACCTCTCGTGGTATGGTCATATTGACCACATATGTAAGAAAATGTCCTCGAAAAATTTTGCTGTTCTGCAATTGCGTGACGTTGTTGACGCAAGCACTCTGAAGACCTTTTATTATGGATCCATTTATCCCATCTCGTCCTATGGACTGCTGGCATGGGGTAATTCCAACAACATCTCTAGGTCTTGGTTTGTCAAAAGAGGTTAATAAGAACTATGTATCGACTTCCCTTCGGGGAGTCTTGTCGCCCTACCTTCAAATCTAAAGGCCTACTCACAGTTGTCAACCTGTATATTTTGCAGTCGTCCTGTAATATATTCAGGAACTATAGCAGCTTTGATAAGTGTGGCGATGTGAATCACTATCAGACTAGAAATGCGGACATGCTCTATGTTCCTGGAGCGCGGCTGGCTCAGGTGAGGGACGGGCCTGAAATCACCTCCATTAAAATATACAATCAACTGCCGATTGCCATAAAGCATATTTCTTCTTTTCCTCGCTTTAGAAGCGAGCGGAAGCCATGCTAGCTGAGAATCCGTTCTACTCACTGAGTGAGTTTTTTGAACATGTTTTCTAGAGGTGCTCATTCATTTCTAGCCCTCTATATGTATTTTGTGTTTTTTTAGTGTTTGTATGCTCCTGTACTTTTAACTATACTTTTAACTTTAACTTTGTAATTTTATATTTTGACAATTCTAAAACATGTTGACATGTCTACAGAAATATACGTAAATAAATAAATAAATAAATAAATAAATAAATAAATTCAATTCAAAACTTCATAGTTTTCAAGAGCTTTTTACTGTGATTTATATTTTACTAACCATTTTAGTAATTTATATATTCTACAATCTGATTTAATAATTAACTTGCTAATAAATAAACCAGAGAATAACCATACAAATGAAATAAAAGTTGTAGCTGGGAAAATTGCCAAAACAAAGCTTGCTTTTACTAACATGCTAAAGGTACAAAATTGGAATAACGTATTGCCAAAAAACCGATGTAACTGACGAACTCTACAAAATAATATCTGACAGACTTGATAGCAGTAGCAGTACAAAAGTACATATAATGAGGAAATATGCTAAACGTAAACCCTAGATAACAAACGGGATAATATTAAAATAAGTATTAAAAACAGACAAATTGAAAAGAAAACTTCTTTTAAATTTTGATGAAATGGATAACATGATATACAAAAACTATAGAAATAATCTTCAGCCAATAATCCAGAAGATAAAGGATTACTATTGTCAACAGGAAATCAAAAGCGCTGGAAACAACTTAAAGAAGGTCGCAATTTAATATCTGAAGCGACGAACAATAATAAGCATCAAAGTAAGACCTATAACGGACAGTAATGCTGTATATCTTTCTCTGATGGTAATAGTATGGGCAATTTTTGTAATGATTATTTTGTTGAAATAAGAGTTGATTGAATAAAATACAAAAACCAATTAGCGAACAAAAAATAAACACTAATCACTTGTCCCCTTTGTTTCTAAAGTCTGTAGATGTTAACAAAATAACAATACATATAAGTAACCTAAAAAAAATGGCAGTGCCCCTGGAATAGACATTATCGATGTTATATATTTAACCAAACCCTTGGTACATATAATTAACTTGATTTTCAGTAGTGGTAAATTTCCTGATCAATTTAAAATTTCGATTGTGAGTCCAATACATTTTGAAAATGTGTTAAAGACAGGCTTCATAGTGGTTCTGGGACTATTTACTAAACAAATTACAGAGAACTCAGATAAAAGTAAGAATTATATCGCAGTATTTCTAGACTTAGCAAAGGTATTTGACACGGTGCCCCATGACTGGCTCCTGGATGCACTGTCTGGGTATGGTATTAGGAGCACTATGTTCAGTGTAACTATATAATTGAAAGGAAACTAAAGATTGAATAAGTGATCCTCTTAATGTAAAAATAGGAGTACCCCAACCCCAGGGACCCGTTCTGGGTCCACTTTTTGTCACGCATAAACTCTTTAACTATTAACTGAAAATGGATCCTTAATTCCGTATGCAAACGAGACAGCAGCACTATTCTCAGCTAAAACATGGGATAATGCAAAAGAAAACGCAATAATTGGGCTGTCGAAAATAAGAGACTGGCTTGACAGTTTTAATTTAATACTTAACGTACAAACAGCAAATTATATAGCAGCTTCTCCTACTGAAGCTCATCGTCCTCATTTTAATTTTATGCATAATGATAAATTTTAATAATATTATTTAAAAACCTCTTATACTGAGTATCTTGGTATTATTGTTGATAAACATTTAGAATGGGCTCATGTCCTTTATTTTACAAAACAAATTAAGAAAATTAATTCGCAAATTTTATATAATAAGAGAACTAAAACAGAGTTTTAGGCGGATCACCCGTTCTCAGTCATGGTAGCGGTTGGATGGGACGGGGATCAGAGTGTGCGGAGAATCACCGAGTAGGACCAGGCTACCAAGGACGACGAAAACGATATATTGCTACATATAATACGAGAACGCTTCCACAAGACCAGAAGATCTTTGAGCTGGAGGAGGAACTTAGCAGAGTACACTGGGATATAGTAGGCCTTAGCGAAATCCGCCGAAGAGGAGAACAACAGCTCAGACTAAAATCAGGAAACACGTTATACTTTAGAGGAAACGAAGACATATCTGAGTGAGGAGGATAATACACAAAAGACATAATAATAAGATCCATCACCTTGGAAGTATAAACCCATGAGTTGGCTTTTTGGTGCTGAAGTTAAACCAACCAATACAGCATTAAGATTATTCAAGTCTATGCACCTACATCAACATATTCTGATGAAGAAGTGGAGATCTTTTATGAAGACGTTGCCATGGCAATGTCTAAGGTTCCAACACATTTTACAGTAGTAATCGGGAGATTTTAATGCTAAACTTGGATAAAGGCAGGTCGGGGGTGATTTTAATGCTAAACGCCCTTGGAAAGTATGGGATAGGACAGATAAATGACAGGAAACCTCCTGTTGCAATTTCTTTTAACGCTATGAATACCTTCTTTAAGAAACCTCAGCAACGAAAATGGACATGGATTAGTCCCGACGGAAACACGAAGAACGAAGTAGATTTAATCATTGCAGATAAGAAACAAATCATACAGGATGTCACAGTACTTAACTAAGCGATCATAGAATGGTAAGAGCAACAATAATGTTAAATCTGAAAAAGGAGAGAAGAAAACTTGAAAACACCAAAAATAGGAAATGGAATATCGTTGCAAACAAGGAGGAATATCAAGGAACCATAGCTGAAAAGTTGGAAAATATAGACACAAAGGATATAGAAGACCTAAACAACACAATACTACAACCATTTTAAGAAGCCCAGCAAATACACTTTACCCAGCGAAGTAATAAAGAGGAAAGGAACTCAGTAAATACCCGTCATCTTATCAAACAAAGGCGAGAAATGGTACACAGGCACTCAATCAATAGAGACAAATTGAGGATATTAAACAAAAATATATCGAAAGCCGCATGGAAGAAGATCAGAGATTATAACACAAAACGGGTGACGAAAGTGGTGGAAGCAAACAAGAGCATGCAAGTACTCAGAAGTAAAATCGCACTGGGAAAGGCAGAAATCATTAAACTGGAAAATGCAAATGGACAAATGATCACAAATAAAGAAGAATATTAGCATATGTGAAAGATTTCTATGCAAATTTATACTGCAATAACGAACAGCTGAGATGCACTGAGGACATACCTCGAGAAATGCCTGATATAACAGAGGAAGAAGTCTTAAAATCAATATCGGAAATGAAGAACAATGGGGCGCCAGGTGAAGACAACATCATGATGGAGGCAGTTAAGGAAGGTGGAGAACAACTGTTAAGGGCCGTAACAAAACTATTCAATAAGTGTCTTACAGAAACCACAACACCTAAAATCTGGAATAATGCAGTTATAATAGTCATGCATAAGAAGGGAATATTGCAGACCTGAAAAACTATAGCCCAATTAGCCTGCTCTCTCATCTTTATTAACTGTTCACAAAAATTCTAACTAAAAGTCTTAACATCGAAACTCGACTTCTACCAACCTACAGAACAGGCAGGTTTCAGATCGGGGTACGAAACAAATAACCATTTACAGGTTGTTAAGACTTTGATTGAGAAATTCCTTGAGTACAATAAACCGCTCGTGCTAATATTTGTGGACTATGAAAATGCGTTTGACTCCATTAAGCATAGTGAGATGTTCAAAGCACTTGCTGACTGGCCGAGTAGACCATAGGTAGTCTGCTATACTGCAACACATATAGGAAAATGCAACAGCAAGCGTGAGACTCCACGAGATGACGGATAGATTCAGGGTGCAGTGCGGCAGTGTGATACATGCTCCCCTAAATTATTACCACTTTGCTGGAGTATATGTTTAAGAGTATCGAGTTGGAGGATATGGGTATAGATATTAATGGTGAAAATTTCAGTCACCTTCGATTTGCTGGCGACATTGTGGTGATCTCGGATAGCTTGGATAAGGCGGAAGAACTGCTGGTATGACTAACAGCTGCTTCACATAAAGTCGGGCTTAAAATCAATACGTCAAAAACGAACTTCATGACAAATCTAGTCCCTGGCTGGGACTTTCTGGTACAAGGAAAAGAAATCCTCCAAGTTACATCTTACAGGTATCTGGGGCATGATATTAGGATTGGCAGAGATACTTAAACCTGTGGAATTGAAAGGAGAATTGGATTAACCTTGTCCGCCTATGGGAAGCTAAAACACATTTTCAAGTCCGAGATCCCCATATGTCTTAAACGGAAAGTGTTTGACCTGTGTGTTCTGTCGGTTTTGACTTATGGCTTAGAGACCCTGAGGCTAACACGAAAATCTGTCAATAATGTCAAAGTACGGAACGCTTCATGTTGGGAATCACGTTGAGAGACAGGATTCCAAACGATCAAATACGCCGGAGAACCAGGGTTGCCGATGCAATTGAGCGAATAACATATCTGAAATGGAATTGGGCCGGACATGTCGCAAGAATGACCAATGAAAGATCATAGAATGACGTCCGAGACAGGACGCGTTTAGGAACAGAGGCAGACTGCCGACCCCGTGGACGGACGATATAAAGAGGATAACAACGAAATGGATCCAGGAGGCACATGATCGAAATAGATAAAGATCGTTAACGGAGGCCTATGTTCAGCAGTGGACGAGACAGGCTGTTTGAAGAAGAAGAAGAAGATATACTTAAAGTTAAAATAAAAAAGGTGGACGATTTTCAACAGAACTATATACTCATGAAATATTAAATGTTAGAACATTATGCATCTTGAAGACTTGTTCTTTTCTCTATAAAAATCAAAACTTAAAAAAAAAAAATATGTTATGAAACGTGAAACAGGGCGAACAAGCACATTCAAATACCAAAAGGTAACAAAAATAAAAAAACTTAGATTTGTCAATTAAGCACCCAATATTCCTTTGGAAATAAAGGTCATCAAAAAATTAATCTGTATAGAAAAAACTGTTGAATGTATATTGTTGAAAACCTGAAACTATTTAAAGCATTATTTTAGTGTGGGATGTAGACCTTTTCTAGTAGCATATTTTTTGGTCTGGTTGTGTTTTTGTTTTATATTTTTGTGTTTTCTTTTTTTCATGTAAGCTTTCATATTATGTATTAGACTTATTATATTAATCTCTAGTTTATAAATAATATTCTACGAATTATTATTAGCTTTTATTCGTTTTCATTCGCACATACAGATGTTAGGTTCAGATTCAGATAAATGTCAAAAAAGATCATACAAATACCCACATGAGTATAGTTAAAATATAGTGCTAAAATAGGATTAAAATATATAAAAACATTAAGACTCTAAAGTAATTAAAAACATCAACAAAACAATATTGCAAGACAATAAAAATTTTCACATATTTATGTTTGTTTATTTCAAAATATTAGGTCAGACAAAGGCATCTAAAGTATAAAAAGCAGATGTTAGGTCGTCTAGGTGTTACGTTTATTATAAAACTCCCGTCCTTTTTGTAATACTTTTGGTTAAATAAAACTAATTTGATTAATTTTCGACGGGGATAGAGTAACGCTAAATTGCAATATTTGCAACATATTAATAAAAATAGCATTTTAAAAATAAAATACTACAATACTATATCTCATTTTATAAATTTAAATGTATTTATTAGTTGTTATACAGCATTAACCTGTTTCTTTATAATAAATAAATTGTATTGAATTGAATTGATTATCATGTTCCTTTTCAGGTTCTCTGAGCTCGGTGGGAACCCCCGAGAGTCTCTCGAGCGCCGACTCCCCCGGCTCCGGCTTCGCTTTCCGCGGCGTCGACAGTCCCTCTCCGACGTTACAAGGGGGCGGCCATGGCGAACCGATGGTGGTGGGCAAGGGGGGCGACCACGACATGTCCGAGAGCCCCAGCTAATTGCCGATCCGGAACGAATGGAATAAGAAGGAAAGTGTTACGCTTTTTTGGAATGAAAGTTTGATTCGATTAGGGTCAGTCGGAACCGATTTGAAATAGAGACAGCGAGATTGATCGAGTTGATGATCTAGGTACGGCGGTTTCTATGTATTTTGACCCTGTTTTTGCTATGTTTGTTGACAATTCGGTGAACAAGCCGAGCAAAAAGTTTAATTTGTATGAACGAGGAAAATGTTTCTTTGCGTTTATAATATACATTTGTTATAGTTTAAACGCACCGTACCTACGTATTCTCTAGAGAAACAATAACCGAATTATTTATTGCGATTTAACAATATGTCAAAAAGGATGTTTCGTGTCCTACAGTGGGTTTAGTTTTGTCTTTCTGAGTTGCTTAATTGACTGGTTTCAAATAAAAGTATATGGAATTTGTACTTTAGAGGGAACATCATGCGTGTGTGTTAGCTATGCTTTGTATGTTACATGCTATATTTTAAATCTTCCAACATGCATTACTTTTGGCCTAGTGTTCCTATGGGATCAAAATGAGGATTTAATTAGTCTAAATCATCAAGTGCAGGAGATCTGCTGTAGTTCAATATGAATCCTTCATTAAAATTCGAAAAAACTAAATACAGTTGACAAAGGAACTACAATACAATTTAACATATGTTTTTTTATGATTATTTGATTATCGCTCATACCGCAATAGTTTATTGCGTATCGCAAACAAACTATTGCGGTTTGGATCGAGATATCTGTCAAATATTCGGATAACAAAAAATATGGTAAATTGTATTGTTGTCCCTTTCTCAATGAATTTTTTCTAGTCAAAATGTCGGTCGAGAATCCCGCACATTTTGCAAAAACGGCATTTGGCGCATTTGTTTGTGGACTTAGTAACCTTTTTGTCATAGATCATGTTCTTTTGTATTGCTTTTTTGTAATCCTGTAATCTGTAGAAAACTTTAAGAACTTTGACCGTTTTAGGATAGTCCATACAATATCATAACCGGTCTCAAATATGTAGGGTGTTTCCGAATGTAGCAGCATTTTTGGAGATGATGCCTCGATTCGTTTAGTTTTTAAGATACACAATCAATAACTTGCTTTAGAAAAATTGAGGATGGTGCGAAGACGCGTAATAATAGTAGCAAATGATTAATAGATATCAAATATTTACTTTTGCCGGTGGCATCCTGCGTTTTAAGGGTACTTTTCTTTTGACTGGTCTAATCTGTTCTTCAGTACCGTATAACTTTGATTGTCCGGGCAGATACTGTTCCGGCATATGTCCGAACTATTGAGATGTTCGGATTACTGGAGTGACTTAAAAACTTTTTTTTATTTTGAAAACGAAAACAACTTGGAATTCGTCAAAATTGCAGTTTATTATAAAGTTGACCAAAAACGTAAAAAACATGAGTTCTCATAAAATACAATGAAATTATACAAAATCTTAAACATTAATACAATACATAGCATAGCAATACATCTTCCCTTTCCGGCCCATCTGATATTCAGTTGGAACGCGCTGACAGCATTTACACTTTCTCTACATTTACTGATGGATAAGCTCTTCTTCAATTAAATCGATAACAAACTCTTTTTCTGATACAGCTCATTTAGTACTGTTCTCGTTGTTCAAGTTATTTTCTAAATCAACAACTTTTAGGGGTTCGGTGATATTTTTCTAATTCACGTGGCTTAATTATTTATTTATAAAATTCACGGGTTACCCTCATTGTTTACAAACAATATCAAATAAAATCCTTTATTCATGCTAATTACATAATATATGCTTACACACGTCAAAATACAGAAAGTTAACAAAACAACAAAAGGACAAAGTAGAATATTACAATAAATTAAATATTACAATTTACAACATAATTACAATATTACAATAACATTTTCTAAAATCATATACAGATATTAATTTATTTATTTTTGATAACCAAAAATATTATTAATAAAATCTAAAAGTTAAAAATTCCTGAAATGGGTAACACATTTTCAATTAAATTTTTTTTGATTTCGTCTTTATACAATTTAAAGCTAAGTCTATTTATTCGGTCAGGTAATACATTATAAAGTTTTATTGCCCAATACCCTACGCCAGTCTGACACCTCTTTAGCCGCCAGTAGGTTGGAATCAGACCACTTTTTTACCTTGTGTCATGTCCATGGTCTGCATACATACATAAGGTTCTCATAAATGTACTGAGAATAAACCGGGAGAATACCGACCTCTACGAAAGCCCTTCTACAATCTTCCTTATACTGTAGTCCTGCTATTACTCTAACCGCACCTCTCTGGAGTTGGAAAACCCTAGATATTCCAGCTGAATGTCCCCATACTAGCAAAACATAGCTCATATGCGAGTGAAACAGGGAGAAATAAGCGAAGATATTCCTGTTATGCTTCGCGCAGAGACACTCCACATGACCACCCCACTGTAGTCTTGGATCCAAGCTCACCCCGAGACACCCAACAGCATCCACTCCCTGGTTCACTCCCACATCGGGTCTCAGGGAAAACAACTCTTTGCGTTTTACTCTCATTCATTAACAATCTGTTCTCCACAAACCATAATTCTGCTCTCATTTTTGCTTCATCTGTCTGAAGGAGCCTAGATTGGAGATTGTCAGAAGCAAGAGACACTGTGGTATCATCGGCAAAGAATATGTAGCTTGCTTGATTATCAGCATTAGGTAGATCATTTATATATATATATCAGAAAAAGGATCGGCCCTAAAACCGATCCCTCCGGAACCCCAATATCAGCTACTCTCTCCCCCGACAACACCCCAGCATCACTTACCACCTGCTTCCTTTCTGCAAGGTATAATTCCAATAGTGCAACACTTTCCTTACATATATTATAGACCTGAAGCTTTTTTAGGAGAACAGAATGGTCAACACAATCAAAAGCCTTTGTAAGGTCGCAAAAAAGTACAGAGCTGTAATGACATTTGTGATATGCTTCAGTTATGAAGGAAATAAGATCTAGAATGCAAGCACTGCGCTTCAGAGAATAACGCATTGCTTTCAAAAAAGTCGACCATTTGGAATGTGAGACCTTTTTCCACTATTTTAGATATTATAGGCAATAGAGAAATGTACCTGTAATTTTCTGGCTTGTCTTTGTCCCCATTTTTGAATATTGGTATTACAATGGCTTTTTTAAGAACTGAAGGAAACAAAGACTCTTGACAGCACAAATTTATTAATTTCGTAAGGGGACTCAGGATGATATTCTTGACACTTTTTATTAGTTTGACATTTAGACCGAAACAGTCACGACTATTTTTGTTTTTTAGGCCATTAATTATGTCCCGTACTTGCTTAAAAGTAACTGGTGAAAATTTAAATTGATTCAATGTGATTGTGAGTCTTTGGTTTCGGTATTTGCATGTCTTTAACTATAGTAGAGTGCGACTTATAACTTATTTTGACTTCTGTGGGCACCTCGGAGTTACAAGCTGAAATTTTCACAGAATGATGGCTTTATTATATTAATTCAAAATCCGAAGGTAATAAAAAATCATAACGGGCAAAAGGGCAGTATACCTAAAAATCGAGATTGTTATATGAACGTGTAGGATATTAAATTATGAATGTTTTCATATATAATTCATCTACATTTTTGTACGAATTATATTTTTTATCATTGCTTGAAATATGCAGATTACATTGGCCCTTACGGCAAAATAAATCAAAAATTTGAAATATCTCCCTTCGAACCTGGGCAAAATCTGATTGAAATATACTCATTTTTGTATTCACCTCGCATTCTCTCCGAAATGAAGGCTCAAATCAAAAATTCTTATTCTTGCAAAAATTTTGCCTTAAGTATTTAGAATACATAGGTGCATGAATACATTTTTTTTCTTAAATGGTAATGGAAAAATAGAATTAAATGTAAAAAAGTAATTTTCTTCAAGCAGCGACCGGCCGATCTCTCGTTTCCCGAGCACTCTTGTATCTCACTTTTCTTCATAGCTTCCTCTCTCTTGCGCCTATTGCACAATACAATAAGTGCTTTTACACCATTACGGGTTAGAATACTAATAATAATAATAGCTATTATTAATTGAATAAAGTCAATGAAGACATTTTTGATTATACTGAAATTTATTTTTCCTATACGTTGCTAGGTAATAAAGAAGTTGGAAAAAAATCATATACTTAATGCAACTGCTATTAAAAAAAGACTAGCTTTTATTCAGAATAGAAAAACTGAAAATGTAAAAAATCTTTATAATAACAAAATCTATTTATCTTCAGTGTCTGTCTCTTCTTCAGGAATATACACAATGACTTCAATATTGCCTTCCAGTATTTTTTGCATGATCCTATGCAACCTATTTAATTTCTTCTACGTCTACAAGCTTGCTTCCATACAATCTAATAAAAAAATATTTGATTAAGTTTTATTATGTACCTATTTAATCTAATAATAATTTACTTTTTTTTACATCCACATGCAATAAATACTTTTACATCCGAAGGAAATGCTGGTGTTGTTAAAATTGAGGATAATTTGGATATCACCTGCCTCCTCAAATTTCCATCCGCATTCTGTCACCTCTGGTAATAGGGGATTTGGTTCTAAAGAACTGAAGCACACCTTAGTCTGATAATGTGCCCTCATACTGCGGAATTTTAAACTATTTTTTGTAGGGGCTAGTTTTTTCAATTAGCGATGAATATGAATAGGCCAATAGTGTCCTGAAAATATTAATAGACGAAATGTTTGGATTTATTGAAAATAATTTTATGATAAATTTCTCTATGTTATTGAACATGCCATCTGAAAATTCCTGGACCCAATACCATCTAAATAATCGGAATAATTTAGATACATTTTCCAACATTTTATTTTTCCTAATCCTGAAAACTGGCTAGAGCATGAAATGCAGGTAATTTTTTTGCAAGTTTTTCTTCTAGGTTGATGTCATGAACGGCCATATATCGCACCGAATTTCCTCTTCCACATTTTACCCCAAATTCTCTAGAAATATATATATTTTTAATATGTACCAGAAGTACAAGTACATCAGTGTCATTGGAGTCCACGATGCATGTCAAATAATACATACAACAGCCCCGTCTCCAGGGGTGAGGCGGCGAGGCAGCCGCCTCAGGCGGCCGATTTTTAGGGGCGGCCGTTTTTATTTTTTCTATAAAGTTTTAATGTGTTTATATGTAACACGGTAAGCACTCTCGCAATGATTTTTCGCATCCACTGAAATGTTTAATCTAAAAACCCGTAGGAAAAACAAAATTAGGCAAATTATTTACAAATTTAATGCCACTCGCGGCGGTCTTTTAAAATAATTTTCTAATAAACCTAAGTCTTGAACCAAATAAGGTTGGCTTTAGTTTAAATAAGTGGGGACACGAAAAAGTATATATAATGTATTATTTCATAGTTAACTCGCTAGTTAATATGTAAATTTAAAAAAAATATATATTAAAATTTACCGAATTTCATTCGGTACCTTTTTATACAAATAAATAGTATCGTTATTTGGTATTCAGCTAAAACAGTGGAAGCCAGTGAGCTAAGGCTCTAGGGCGCCGCCCTTTCTACTTGGATAATTAAATATTTAAAGTAGTTTTTGACAGGGATTTTGTTAATCGTATCAAAAAAAAGGAAAATGTATGTAACGAAACCTATTTTTTTTAATGAAATATTTTCTCTCTTGCTGGCACTACAACTCCGCGTGAATCTTGGCCGCATCCACTATTGCCCTCCAGCTCTGTCTATCTTTTGCTTCCATTTCGTATTGTGTTATACCCATTTTTCTCAAAACTTACGTAACTGCGTCCTTGCATCTCCTCCTAGGCCGGCCAACAGATCTTCTTCCCTCTGGCCTCTCATGGTATATGATGTCCAAAAGCCTTTGGTCATCACTTCTAAGAACATGTCCCGCCCATCTAAGTCGACTAGACTTGATCCACCTTACTATATTTTCCATGCCGTATAGTTCTTCCAGCTCGTTCTTTTTTTGGCGCCTCCACTCTCCTGTTATACTGTTCCTGCATGGTCCATACATTGCTCTTAATATTTTCCTTTCGAAGATTAACAGCTTATCGATTTCGCGTTTGTTTAGGATCCATATCTCGCTACGATATAGCGTAACAGGTCGTATTAAGATCTTATACATCTTTACCTTAGTTCCTCTTGTAAGTAGTTTGGATCTAGAGAATGTAGATAGTGGATAAAAAGCTCTGTTTCCCTATGCGATACGAGCAGCTACGTCTTTCTCATTTCTGTTGTCGCCTGTTATTGTTGCTCCTAAATATTTGAACTATTTTACGACTTCAAAATTGTAATCATTAATATTTATATTTTGTCTTATCCTTTGCCTCGGATTCTTAGAGGTTACCATGTATTTAGTTTGGCCTCATTGATCTTTGATCCCATTTTTTGAGCTTGAGTTTCAAAAGAAGAGAACACATCCTTAACATCCCTGGTATTATGCGCAACAACATCTATGTCATCGGCAAAAGCTATCACGAGTTTTGCGCCATCCATAGAGAAACCCAGTGTTAGTTGCAGGGAGATTTTTTTCATGGCCCAGTTCAACGCAAGGTTAAAAAGTAAAGAAGATATAGGGTCTCCCTGCTCAGGTCTGTGCAGATATGAAATGTTTCTGAACTAGCATTCCCAACTCGCACCTTTGCTTTCGAGTTTTCAACGCACATTCTGCTTATGTTTATTACCTTTAATGGTATTCCCATTTCCCTTATTGCATACCAGAGCTGATCCCGGTTGATCGGGTCGTACGCCTGTTGATAATCCACAAATATTTCATGTATATCTTTATTGTGCTCCCAACATTTCTCCATGATCTGGCGGACTATAAAAACGTGGTCTTTAATGAACCTGCCTGGTCGAAAATCGCACTGATAATCGCCCAGTATTTCCTCAGCATATGGTATTAGCTTTTGCACTAGGATCAACGATACTATGTTATAAGCGGCGTTTACTAAGGATATACCTCTATAATTCCGACAGTCCGCTTTCCTTCCT
The DNA here is from genome assembly GCA_016904865.1 of Pissodes strobi. NCBI lineage: Eukaryota > Metazoa > Arthropoda > Insecta > Coleoptera > Curculionidae > Pissodes > Pissodes strobi. The sequence goes on along the minus strand of MU183616.1, from coordinate 110,614 downwards.
TTTTTATGGATGGGTATTATTATGCTGCTGTTCCATTCGCCTGGCATCTTTTCATGGTTTCATGTGTTCGTTACGATATGGTGTATCTTTTGGTTTAACGCATTTCCGCCGTTCTTTAGAAATTCCGCATTTATTTCGTCTTCACCTGGGAATTTGTGATTCTTTAACTTGCTGATGGCCCTTTTGACTTCCACTAGTGAAGGTGGTTCCAAATCCAGGCTCTGCCGATTAGAAACATGCGTTTTGGTCATTTTTTATCTATCTGTCTGTTAAGCAATTTGGAAAAATACTGCCTCCATCTTTGTATTATATCATCCTCTGAGGTCAGCAGTCTTCTAATACCATCTTCTACAAAATTAAAGCTTGTCCCTACTTTTCTCGCTTTTTCTTCCAGATGTTCCTTCTTTTTCATTCTTAGTAGTTTTCTGGCATTGGTACGTGCTGTAGTAAAAGCATCTTTGTTTTCGTTCGTGGGGTTTTCCAGAAAGGTTATTCTCTTTTTGGTTTTTTTGTCCAATATGCTTTCACACTCTTGGTCGTATCATGCAATTATGCGACTTCCTGTTGTTGTTCCTAGAATTTCATTAGCCACTTCCCTTACTATTGTTTTTGCTTCTTTCCATTCTTCTTCCACGCTTTCTACAGTACGGTTTCATTTTGTAGCATTTGCATTTTGCTCTTCATTGCTTCCTTGTATTCTTCCACCTTTTCAAGTCTTTTAAACTTATTTATATCCCATTTCTTTCTTTTTTTCTTCGCGTTTGGTCCTTTGGTGGAGAGTTTCTCTTTTAGTTTAGATCTTACCAGAAAATGATCTGAGTCGCTATCCGCCTCCCGCATACTTCTAACATCTTCTATATTACTAGAAAAAGTCCATCTATTAAGATATGATTTATTTGGTTTCGTGTCACTCCATCGTTTGATACCCATGTTATTTTGTGGATGTTCTTTCTTTGGAACTGAGTGCTTTTGAGGGACATGTTACTTGCTATTGCAAATTCTGCTAATCTGTTACATTTATCGTTTGACACGTCATGAAGGCTATGTCTTCCCACTACATGCCTTAGGTGGTCTTCTTTTACTAACTGGGCATTGAGGTCGCCCATTACGATATTTATATCGTTCCTAGGCCCTGCTTGATATTCCTGTTCTAGTAGCTCGTAGAATTCATCTTTTTTTTTTATTCGTTCGCTTCATTCGCTGGGGCGTGTACTGAGAACAGGGTCAAGTTGTGCCACCTGCCTTTTACTCTAAGTATGCACATTCTGTTATGTACCGGTTTAAAGGCTAAGGTAGCTGTTCGATACTTCCCGCTAACAACAAAACCACATCCGAATTCGTATACATTTTCGGAACCTGACCAAAACACTAGCGAGTTCTGCATTTGAATACTGCCGGTGCCTATCCACCTGATCTCCTGTACGGCTGTGATGTCTATCCTATACTGTTCCAATTGCTTAATTGCTCTTGTTGCTATGCCTGGTCTATGCCAACTTAAAACATTCCATATGCCCAGCAGAATATCCTTATTTCATTGCTTGGGTCGATTGTCCTGGTTATCCGTCCATTTCCGAGGCAATAGTGTCTGATTCGTAGCGTGAAACTTTTTCTATATGCAGGTTGCTGGCCTACAGTAAAATGAAATATTTTTGCTGGGCGAATTTCTAATTCATCATTTTAGGTCGTTTGACCTTGACAGTTGTAAAAATTTCGCATTTTGCCGCCTCCGGCGCCCTATCACGGGTATCTATAAATGTTTCGATTTTGCGCCCCCTGAGCAGCACTGCCTCTTTAACAGATCACGAGCCACCACTGTTCTAGAACGGACAATAGTTCCTTAATTGATCTGTTGTAAGGGGCGGCCAAATCCTGCTCGCCTCGGGCGGCCGAAAGCCTGAAGACGGGGCTGCATACAATGTTTAGCAGAGAGTATAATGCAACAAAATCCTAGTATCAGCTTTTTCGTGACTATAGAGGATAGTAATTTGTTGTCAATTGGTTCGCAATTTGTTTTCTTTTCAAAAATATTGGTAAATCCCCCACTATAGTTGCGAACTTGAAATTCTTTTTATGAGAGTGCTCGTTCAGATAAAAGGTTCGTTAACTGTTTTATTTTTTAACTAAAAGCAGAGTGGATAAATAAATTCCACTGTTTTGGATGTAAAAAGGTAACTTATTATTAGATTAAATCGGTACATAATAAAACTTAATTAAATAATTTTTTATTAGATTGTATGGAAGCAAGCTTGTAGACGTAGAAGAAATTAAATAGGTTGCATAGGATCATGCAAAAAAATTACTGGAAGGCAATATTGAAGTCATTGTGTATATTCCTGAAGAAGATACAGACACTGAAGATAAATAGATTTTGTTATTATAAAGATTTTTTACATTTTCAGTTTTTCTATTTTGAATAATAGCTAGTCTTTTTTTAATAGCAGTTGCATTAAGTATATGTTTTTTTTTCTACGTCTTTATTACCTAGCAACGTATAGGAAAAATATATTTCAGTATAATCGAAAATGTCTTGATTGACTTTATTCAATTAATAATAGCTATTATTATTATTAGTATTCTAACCCGTAATGGTGTAAAAGCACTTATTGTATTGTATAATAGGCGCGAGAGAGAGAGAGAGGAAGCTATGAAGAAAAGTGAGATACGAGAGTGCTCGGGAAGCGAGAGATCGGCCGGTCGCTGCTTGAAGAAAATTACTTTTTTACATTTAATTCTATTTTTCCATTACCATTTGAGAAAAAAATGTATTCATGCACCTATGTATTCTAAATACTTAAGGCAAACTTTTTGCAAGAATAAAAATTTTTGATTTGAGCCTTCATTTCAGAGAGAATGCGAGGTGAATAAAAAAATTAGTATATTTCAATCAGATTTTGCCCAGGTTCAAAGCGAGATATTTCAATTTTTTGAATTATTTTTCCGTAAGGACCAATGTAATCTGCATATTTCAAGCAATGATAAAAAATATAATTCGTACAAAAATGTAGATGAATTATATATGAAAACATTCATAATTTAATATTCTACACGTTCATATAATAATCTCGATTTTTAGGTATACTGCCCTTTTGCCCGTTATGATTTTTTATTACCTCCGGATTTTGAATTAATATAATAAAGCCTTCGTTCTGTGAAAATTTCAGCTTGTAACCCCGAGGTGCCCACAGAAATCTTTTTATAGAAGGCTTTTACTGCGTTGGGCACTCTAGTAAAGGGCAGCCGTCTAACATGGAGGGGTATCTTGTTTAAAAGTTTAGCAGCTACCAAATTCGGGTGACCCTGGCACTTTCTTAGCCGTCTGCGTGAGAGCACTAGATTATGGCGAGATCTGGTATCATGGTCGTGAGTCTCTGTATGTGTCAAAAATTAATCTTCATTTTTTAATATGTCACCCCTTCTACTATTTTCAGACAAGGAAATGTTATGATTTGATGATTCCTGAAGGCTAACCTGCAGTCATCCCTGTATTTCAAACCACTTCGAACTCTGATAGCTCTACGTTGAAGTCCAAAAATTCTGCTAGCTGCTAGCGCTCCTCCCCAAACAACTACTCTGTAAGCCATAAGAGAATCAAAGAGTGCATAATAGGCAACTTTCAGGATTTCCCCGGAGATACAGCTATAGAGGTTACGAAGCAGATAAATGGAGCTTCTGCGTCTGCTTGACATCCTATCCACATGGACATCCCATTTAAGCTTTGGCTCCATGTACACCCCTAAAAACTTCACTTCTGAAGGATTGATAGCCCCTTCGATGTTTCTCAGAGAGCTCTTGTCTCTGTTCAACATGAGCTTATTGGCATTAAACCACTGTTGTGTTGCTTTCCGGAAAAACTACCCGTCTTACCGTACCGACAACGGTTCGAATAAAAATAAAAGGCCAAAACTGATTTTGAACCTTCTAATGGTAAACAGACTTATTATATGACATTTTTTAATTACCTTACCTTAAGCCACCTTTTTTGTCACAAATTTGATTGGTGTTTAATTAATGACAGAGGTGGAGGGCGTACACGGCACAAGCTGCAGAATATATTTTAAGGTCCTTTCGCGAAAAAAGTATATATTAGGATTAAAACATTTGATGGCTTTAACATCCTCCCACCTGAGTCACGATAACATAAGTGAGTGACTCACAAAAACAAAGTAAGACGTCCTAGTTTCCTTAGCATAAAACCATTATTGCGCCAAAGCGCCATCAAACCTAAAACTACCTTAAATTAAACAAGACAAAAATACCCGTTACAAATATTTCCTCGGCACCCTACTTTCTCGTCCACTACGCGTCACCCGAGAACTAGGCAAGGGTACTCTGTCTATTATGACTCCCAATCCCTCATCCGCGTTTTTGGCTAGTTCCGGACCAGAATGGAGATCCTTTGCACTGGCTTCTAGCTTCTCCGTTGAGGAAGACATACCATGTTCATTGCTCTTCACAGACCCTTTAACAGTGTTAATTCTAACAAGACGGATTTGTCCATCTTTGCCTGGAATTACCTCAACAACACGTCCCAAAGGCCACTGGAGACGTTTGTCATTATCATTTCCCACAAGCACCACTTCGCCTATAGAAATTTGCCTGCCAGGCTTATTAGAATTCCAGGACTTTAACTGTCCCAAATACTCCGTGCGAAATCTCTGTCTCAGATCGTTTCGCAGTTTCTGTAGGTGTTGAATCTTTTTACACAAAGATGTTGTGTCAACAATGTCACAATCAAGGACACCAGCGCCAACTTGTTCTCTCAAGAACATCATAGGTGTCAGTGGCGTAAGTTCATCAGCATCATTAGAAACATAAGTGAGTGGTCGCAAGTTTATGATCGCTTCACAATCGCACAGAATCGTAACTAAGGCTTCATAGGACACACAGGCCCGACCTAAAACTTTGCGTAAGATTTGCTTTAAAACGCCCACTAGTCTTTCCCAAAAACCGCCCCACCAGCTAGCGGTAGGGGGGTTAAAACGCCACGAAATGCGATCGATACTACAATCTGTGGTTATCTTTTCCCAGTCCAGTCTATTAAACACATTCTCGGTACCGACAAAATTTGTACCATTGTCACTATAGATAGTCATTGGCCGACCGCGACGCGCTATAAATCGTCTAAGCGCTTGCATAAAACTCGCGGTGGATAATCCCGTGCACAATTCTAAATGTACGGCACAGTAAACGGCACATGTAAAGAGGCACACCCATACTTTTTCCCCATTTTTAAGAAACAGAGGCCCCACAAAATCTACCCCCCGTAATCCCGAATGTAGCAGCATCGCGTACTCGGTTCAATGGAATGGGAGGTAAACTTACCACAAATGCTTTACTTTTTTGTCGCTTACAAACGACACAACTTGAAATAGCCGATTTGATAGCTCGTCGTCCACCAAGAATCCAATAGTTTTCGCGTATAATACCCATTAGTCCTTGTGTACCCACATGCAAAGATTTGACATGCTGCTCAAAAATAAGCCTAACCACCAGAAAATGCTTCGCCGGCAGAACTACAGGAAACCGGAATTGCTCAGCATCTTTTCTATTACTGATTCTCGTGCATAAACGAATTAAGCCTCGTTTGTCTTTAAAAGGACTTAAATTACATAAGCGAGGGTCATTTTCACCTTTAAAACACTCATGTTGTATCAACTTTAAAATATGAACCTCCGCTTTCCCGAGTTCTTCTACAGAAAGCTCCCCTTCCATCCTTGATGGCGGATTTCTAATATTATGCAGGCACCTGAAAAGCCACCGAACCATCCGCAAAGTCTTGGTGAACTGGGAGAAATATGAAAAATACCAATCTTCCAAAGAAAAATCGGAATTAATAAGCGTAATAACAGATTTCTTCTTTTCCTTTTGAATCTCTTGCGGCCACAACTTTGGCTCTTCATACAACCAACTCGGACCCTCCCACCATCTGGACTTACACAACTGTTTCGGGGAACAACCGCGGGAAGGAAGGTCCGCTGGGTTCAAAACTCCAGGGACAAAATGCCAATCTTTACTAGACGTATGAGTCACAATTTCCTTCACCCGGTTACCCACAAATGTCCCCTAATTTTCCCTACGACGTACCCAACTCAAAACGGTAGAAGAGTCACTCCAAAAATAAAACTGTACCTCCTGATCAAAATTGAGCTCTTCCTTTAAAGAAGCAAATAATCTTGTTCCAATCAGAGCAGCTAAAAGTTCCAAACGCGGTATAGATATCTTTTTCAACGGGGCTATCCTAGACTTAGCTGCCAGCAAACGAATAAAAATCTTTCCCTCGAAGACTCCTCTAAAAAATATAACTGCAGCATAAGAGTCCTTACTCGCATCGCAAAAAACATGAAGACTCCCGCTGTTAAAATCGTCTCTGTGAATCCACCGAGGTATCCTAATCTCTGGCAAAAAATATAACTCATTCAACCAACGACGAAACTCATTTTCTATCTCGGAATCACTGGGGCATCCCAAGGTAACTTTTTCTCCCATGTTTTTTGGAGTAGCAGCTTTGGCAACAAGGTAGCTGGTGCTGTGAAACCTATTGGATCGAATATCCTTTGTGCAAATGAAAGCATTACTCTCTTACTTATGGGCCTATCCACAAGCTCATTCACGCCTTTCAAACATGCTTCATTAACCCTCAAAGTATCCTCACATTTATCCCACATCATTCCCAGAACCGCAGTAAGAGGTAGAGTATCAGAAGTATCACACACCTGACCCGAAAACTCCCACCCTCTTAAGTCAAACTTTGCTTCATTCATAAGAACAGTTGACTCTTTAATGAACACTTGTAGTCTGTCGTCGTTCGATACACTTGTGACACAATTGTCGACATAAAAACTCTTCAAGAGCAGCAAAATGCTCTCCTCACTATATGATGTACTCATACTAGCACATTTCTTTAATGACTCTAAAAGATGATATTCAATGGTTGCCCCTAACAAAAACGGACTACTGCTTACACCAAATACCACACGCCTGTGTTGAAAAATCTTTTCCCGACCTTCGGGATCAACCCATAAAAAACGCAAAAAGTTTCTATCAGTCTCGTTGAGACTGATTTGCAGAAATGCCTTCCGAATGTCTGACACTACACCCAATTTGTTTAACCTAAACCTCATCAAAATATTCGGAATTAACTCTATGATGTTAGGACCCTTATCCAGACATTGGTTGAGTGAAGGCTTATCCTTTTCTTTCGCAGACGCATCAAAAACAGGTCTGATCTTGGTCGTACTGCCCTCCTTAACGACCGGTCGATGCGGCAAATAGTGGACATCCACCATCGCAGGTATCTCCTCAGGTACTTCCTCGATTATATTTTCAGTTAACCACTCCTGGAAAACTTGATCATACTCTTTCATTAGACCATTTCTCTTCAACTTGCAAACCGTATTCTGTAACCTAATTTAAGCAACATTATATAAGCTGGGAAGGGGAGGATGACCCTCCAGCCACGGTAACCGAACCTCATACCTTCCCTCATTATTAACAACTACTGTCTCTAAGAAAACTGTTTTAGTTGCCAAGGCTACATCTTCCTGGGATTTCTTTTCGACTGGATCTTTGATGCCCAAAATGTCGATTTCCCAGAGCTGGGGCAACGACGCATCTTTGCAGAAAAGGGCTATGTCGACCATGGTGGTACTGCAGGGCTGCGACAGAGGAATTTTACCCATCAAGGTCCAACCCAAAAATGTCTCAACTGCCACAAGCCCGCAAGACAGTACATGCCTTCTGCCTGTATATAAAACACCAACTATATCGGAACCTATTAAAATATCAATTTTTCCACTTTCACTTGTACCGATAGACTGGTCAGCCAATTTAACCCCAATCGCATTCAGCTCCTTGACCCAATCACCATAAAACACTGGTGGAATGTCCGCACAGATGACTGGCTGCGCCAAAACCACTGCGGATAAACCAAAATTGCCATTACGTATTTTGATGTCATAGCATTCATGGTGTTGTTCAGACAATGAACCCCCAAAGAGACAATGTATTATCTTCTCACGACGCTTAGACACGAGACCCAAAAAACTTGCCGTAGATTGCAAAATATAAGACTTTTGTGAACCAGTGTCAATCAAAGCTCTTACAACACAACTACCCCTAACACCTTCTAACCGTATTCTCACAGTTTGTATAAAAATGTGGCTACTCGCTTGATTAACACTTACTAATTCGTTGGAAACTAAATTATCGCCCAATTTGGGCGGACTTGGTTCTTTCTGCGGTAGGTTTGCCGGCAAACTTGGACACATCAAGGGAAAATGTGACTTACCACAGATAACGCATTTCATACGTGCGCTACATAATCTGGCTTGATGCCTTATCTTTAAGCAGCAAAAACAAGCTTTATTATCACTTAAATTCGATTTTTTCTTGTCTAGGGAAAACTTTTGGGCTTTAAAACAATCAGCAGCTTCGTGAGCCTTATCACAAAAAACGCATTTTAAAATTTTAGAATTAACATTGACACGGCCTGCAGCTGTGGGTACCCCCTGTTCTAAAGATTTAAATTTACGCCTAGTTATTGTACCCTCGCGCCCAGATTCCCTTTGCCCGACTAATGGCTTCAAACCGAAACCCTCCGAAGCTAATTTTATGCGCTGATCATTTTCTACCTCATTTTGCAAAAAATACATAAGGCCATTTAACTTCTCTTCCATTGTTGGACGTACAGAACCCCCCAAGCTATTTTGCGACGATCTAAATTCAGAACTATTTGGCGAACGCTGCCAAACAAATCTTCCGGTAAACATGATTCTATCAGGGGAAAAAGCATAGCTGCGCATTTTTCTGATTTTATACCTAGAGTCTCTAAAGCACGCAACTGTGTCTCTAACCTATCATAGAGCGTTGCAAGATCCAACTTATTTGGGGAAATTGCATTATTTAAAATTAATTTAAGAAGCTCACGAATATATACTTCAATTTGCAAATCTTCCCGTCCGAAGCGAGAAGTTAAACAGTCTACTATCGGTTGATAGTTTTTACCAATGGCAGGAAAACTTTCCACCAGCTGCCGAGCACGACTTCCTGGGACAGTGGCCTGAATTAAATAATCTATCTTGTCCTCAGGGTCAATGTCCGTATCATCGTGCACTTGTTTAAACTGTGACCAAAACGGCAACCACTCTTTTATGTTTCCATCAAAAACTTTAAATTTAATAGTTGGTAACTTGAATTTTCGCTTACCTGGCAGGTTAATTGACCGAGCTGAAGCGTTACCTTGATATTGCCGAACTTCAACCTCACTCTTTGCGTCCCTCAGCACCAGCTCCTCGTAGCGATGCAACATGCCAAAATACTTCTTAGTGTATAGTTCACTACCTTCAATGTCCTTGAGCAATTCTTCCTCCGAGGCATCATGTTCCAACAGCAAGTCATACACTTCTCCATCGACAACTTTAAGCGCGTCATAATTTTCTCGAAGAACATCCCAAACTACTTTAATTTCCGCAATATTACTTTCGCTCTCGCCAAACAATATTGCAAGTTCACTTGCCTTCTTGGAAAAAGCAGCGCATAAAACTTTCCTGTGCTTCTTCTTAAGATCCATTTTGCACGATAAAAGCGCTATGAGCAACAATCGTTTGCGATAAACTGTTCAAAACCACACTCGTTCGCCTAAAACCTTGGCGGCCCGGTGTTTATTTATCAGCATTTACAGTTACTAAAAGCCTGCTACCGTCCTGTCACGGTCGCCACTTAATGTTGTGTTGCTTTCCGGAAAAACTACCCGTCTTACCGTACCGACAACGGTTCGAATAAAAATAAAAGGCCAAAACTGATTTTGAACCTTCTAATGGTAAACAGACTTATTATATGACATTTTTTAATTACCTTACGTCAAGCCACCTTTTTTGTCACAAATTTACTTTGGTGTTTAATTAATGACAGAGGTGGAGGGCGTACACGGCACAAGCTGCAGAATATATTTTAAGGTCCTTTCGCGAAAAAAGTATATATTAGGATTAAAACATTTGATGGCTTTAACAACCACTCTTCAGCCTCCGACTGAGCCTCCAGAGCCTCCAACTCGACAGTTATGACAGACTTAATGGATGAATGAATAAATGTGAAAAAGTGTACCGACTTAACACCTTTCAAAACTAATCCTATGCAACTATATATATTTTTCACTAAGTTTAAATCTAATTCACTTACTTATACCTACAAATCGGCTATAAGCTAAAATAAACAACACTATAAATGAACTGGACACAGAATGTGCCGCCATTAGAGTAACGTAAACGACCCCGGCAGGCCAACCTGCTTCACTATTTATCATTTTCTTTACTGATATTACTGATAATCCGCACCAAAAATAGTAACTAATACTTCGTAGAGGTCCGGGCCAATCACTTCATAAAAGGTTTTTGTAAAATATCAACGAAAGCCCGGTAAAAAATGCAATTTAATTACTAGTACCGAAAACGAGCGACCTGTTTCCATTAAAATCGCATACGAACTTGTCAAATGTCACGTGACTAACATATCTCCGGGCAGGGTTGCCGGTGTTTCTACTTCGGGGCTAGAGGTAAAGGTGACTGTGGCTTGTTCACCTCATACATATTTCCATGCCCGGATTACGGCGTGTCCGACTATTGAAGTTATACTGTGTTTATTTAAAGAAAACCTGTATCATTCCGGAAACATCCTAATACATGAACACTTGTGCCTATGCCCGTAAAATATGTTGGGAGGTATTTAAGAAGAATCATGTCTTCATTGTACCCTCTTTATACAGGGTGTTCATTTAGTGTGTAAGCGGACAATATTTCGTTCATCAGCAAGAACAAGAAAAAATGTTCAATACAAAAGGTGTATAGAACTTTAAGGTCCACACTTTAAAATTATTTTCGAATATACAGGTTGCTCCAAGAAGTCGTGGCGAATCAAACTTTTGTTTTCTTAAATACGATGCCCTGTATATTTTTTCATTTTTGAATTATATGATTAAATCCAAATCATTTTGACATAACATGACATATCTCTAAAGTCAACTGTTTTCGAGATATTGACGTTCAAAAATTGACAATTTTTACTCTTTCAAAGGCTGTGGAATCTAAACGGCTTGACTTAGAACAAAATAGCTTACACATTCCTATCTTAGTTTTTCATAAGATATCGTTTGACACTAACTTTGGATTTAACCAGAGGTTAAATTTATCCGGAATTTCTTAACCTCTGGTTAAATAAAGAATTAGTGTCAAACCCAAACTAAGATAGGAATGTGAAAGCCATTTTGTTCTAAATCAAACCGTTTAGATTCCACAGCCTTCGAAAGGGTGAAAATTGTCAATATCTCGAAAACAGTTGACTTTAGAGATATGTCATGTTATGTCACAAATATTTAGATTTAATCATAGAATTCAAAAATGCAAAAACATACAGGGCGTCGTATTTAAGAAAACATAAGTTTGACTCTCCACGACTTCTTGGAGCACCCTGTATATTCGAAAATAGTTTTAAAGTGTGAACATTAAGGTTCTATACAAGTTTTGTATTGAACATTTTTTCTTGATCTTGCTGATAAACGAAATATTCTCCACTTACACACTAAATGGACACCCTGTATATTTATTTATAGCTTAATCTACCATTATAAATGCGTTTGGTGACGATCGGTTTAGTTCGAAACGTCCATATTTTTGTTTCGTCTCTATTCATTTTTGTTTGGGTTAGTCAATTGAAAAGTGACTTCTATAGAAACAGTCAATAATAATTGTATTCTAATCAGTTTTCAGTCTCCTGCGTTTTAAGTCGTGAATACTGGGATATAGAGACGATTTTCCTTAAACGAATATATTTGTTGCGTTATTTGTATATTGAGTTTTTTCCTCTACGATTTTGTCTCTTACGGCAAAACGTTGCTGTATGGATAGTGTTTGTTAATTTATATGTTTATAGGTTGTTGTATTTGTTGCAAAAATACGTCAAAACTAGCTAGTAAGTATAAAGTAATTGGGTTTTAAGAGTAAGATTCACTGCTGCCATATAATGTCGACTCTGTAAACTTGTTAATAAACATGTGCTGTTAATGAGACCACAAAAATAAAATGCCATTTGCGTTAAACAGATTTCCTTAATCTGCCAGTGTGTCTATGAACACTGTCAGAATAAAGGTCGCTATATTGCCATTACCTGGGCATCACCTAGGGCACCTTCATCTGGGATGTTCCAAGGCATTTTGATTAACTAAAACTTTTCGAAAGTTTATAGAGTACGAAATGAATTCCATTAGTAATACTTCTACAGAGTGCCTCGAGAAACAAATACCATCGTTTGAAATTCATAGTTTCGTAGTAGCTTTTGAATAACCTAGACTGATTATTTGAAATTAATATAGCAAAGATGCATTCCAAGATAAATAATTTCAGTATCAACGACCAGTGGCGTAGAAATGTATTCTTCATGCGGTCGGTCATTTATGATATTTTCATGTTATTACCATTTGAACCATAAACCATTATTTTAAAGTGAGACAGCAATAGTGTATTTAAAATTAACGCAACCAGACTCTTTTTAGATGCCACAAAGTTTATCTTTATTTATATATTGCTAAAAATCATGCTTTGTCTTTTCTTTAGTGAAAATGTTCGTCACTTTTTCAATTCTAAAGTCATCATTTCTTTCAATCGCATAACAAACTCTAGTGTTTCTTAAATATATTAAATTCTTTAGCGTTGGTTTGATTTTTCAGTTTGTTTTTCCCGTCTAAAATTGACCAGAAAACTAAATTCCCATATATAAAAAGAGAATGAGAGATAAAATAAACATACACTATATAGAAAATTTCAATTTCAATTTCTTTATTCATGCTGTCACATAGTTGTAATATTTACAATCGTGAAAATACATTAAAATTATGAAATTAGAGACAAATAACATTGTTATAACAAGAACATAATACAAGGACAATTAGTTAAAATTATGAGAAATAAGTTCATCAAAGTTACAAAATGCATTTCTTATCAAAATTTCCTTTATTTAACTTAAAACTTCTGTAATCTAAACTTTTTATGTCAGCTGTTAATACATTATAAAATTTTATTGCCCAATAACCAGGTCCAGTTTGACACCTCCTTAACCTCCAGTAGGCAGGTACAAGGTTATCTTATATCGTGGTCATGTATGTCTTTACGGCACTCGAAGGACTCCAATCTTTGTTTGATGTACAAAAGATTTTCGAGAATGTACTGAGATGGTAACGTCAGAATTCTGAGTGTCTGAAAAGCATGTCTGCATCCATATCTGGAACGAAGTCCGGCTAAGATTCTTACTGCAGCATGATCCCACACAAGAGTTGCATAAGAAAGATGTGAGTGAAAAAATGCAAAGTAAGCTATTCGCATTATATCTTGAGTTACACAGTTTTTGAGGTTTCGTAGAACGAAGATGCTTCTACTTAGCTTACTGCATAGCCCTCATTGATGTGAGGTCCCCACTGCAGTTTCGGATCAAGCTGAACTCCCAGCCCCGCCCGCCCAATTTTTTGTCTTCAATATATCTCATTGAGAATATAATCTGATGTGTTTTACCAGTATTTAGCAGCAGTCTATTCATCCTAAACCATTCCTCGGCCCCTTCCCGGGCCTCCCCGAAAATCCCCAGCGTCCCATCCAGAGTATCTGCCGAAAAAGACACCGTCGTATCGTCAGCAAACAGTGTGTACTTAGCCTTGCTGTCCATGGCTGGCAGACCGTTTATATACACTAGAAACAGTATGGGGCCCAGCACAGATCCCTGTGGAACACCAATACTCATTTCTCGTTACGCTGGGTCCACCCCAGAGATTCTCACCACCTGCATTCTGTCTGAAAGATGGGATTATATTAAGTTAATACTCTCTGGGCAGAAGTTATAGTTTTTAAATGTTCGAAGTCGAAGACCTTGCTGAGGGCACACAGCAAGACCGAGGTGAACTGAAAATAGTCCATTATGTATAAGACCAGATCCAGGATGGCCAGCACTGTATTTTTTGCTTTCTCTAAAGCCAAATTGGCTCTTGGAAAAGTAATTATTATTTTCAAAAAAAATGAACTATTTGTCTCTTTCAATATCCTTTCAAATTATTGACAGTAGTGAAATTGGTCTATAATTTTCAGTTAGTTGAGAATTCCCTTTTTTAAAACAGCTCTTTTAAGAACTCGGGAGAATATACTTTCTTGAAGGCACAGGTTTATCAGTTTAGTGAGTGGGCTTATTATAATATTTTTTACAGATTTAATTAGCTTTACATTCAGTCCATATAGGTCACGGCTATTTTTGTTTTTTAAGTTACTGATGGTGTCTCTAACTTGGTTGAAAGTTATTTCCTGTAGTGGTCAAGTTCCTATCAGGCAGGCGTAAGTTGACCAGTGGAATGTCTTTTACTAGATTACTTGCAATTTCTGCAAAATACTGATTAAAGTTGTCACGTGAGATTGTATGGTTCTCACTTTTTTTGTTCTTTGATATACCCCGTTGGCAGTTTATAATCTCCCAGACAGCACGTGAGGGATTACTAAACTGCTGGCCATTTGCTTTCGAGCAAGGAAAATTTCGTCTAAATTTAGAAGTAAATATTTTCTTAACCAGACATGATATCGAACTACGGTTTTTAATGATCAATAGACTTATCCCTTGGGAAAAACATTCCAATGTTGGATTTTTTTAAACTTTCAAAAATTATTATATACAGGGTGAGAAAGAAGACGGTGATTTTTGCTCCAAATTCAAGAGCATGTAACTTTCACAATAATTTTTTAAAATTTTGTCACTGGACGTCAATTGAAGCACTGGTCCATAGCAAAGGAAGTAGTTTGTCAAATTTTTGATATCTGCTATATTTTAAGAGATATTGTTTTTTTTTTGTAAAACCTTGATTTTTTCAACTTTTTGGTAGCTAGACCCCACTGTGCGTTATATCGTGCAAGCTTTGTAAGTGGTTATTATACCTTACGAGAAGCTGGTTTATGTCCAGTAAAAAAATTGTACCTAAATGTTGTGATGTGCAGTGGCGTACTTATAATCACTTATACTATGGTTTATTAGTATCTCACAATTTTTCCCCATTGTTTTGTATTGGAAAGTACTCGCCTCTAGATTAAGCAAGTTTTATCCTTATTTTTTATTTTTTAATATTGCACTATATCTACATGTATATTTTACAGTGTGTCTAAATAATAATAATTTTTTAATGTAATATTTGGAAAATTTTTATGTATTAATTTCTAATACAGCACTATTCCTAAAATCAAACTTGTTTTGAAAACCATTAAAATTAAATATCACTACTTTGATGTGTTTGATTTTGCGAGCGAGTACTTTCCAATACAAAACAATCGTGCAAAATTGTGAGATACTCATAAACCATAGACATATAGTGATTATAAGTACGCCACTGCACATCACAACATTTATCTACAATTTTTTTACTGAACATAAACAAGCTTCTCGTAAGGTATAATAATCACTCACAAAGTTTGCGCGATACAACGCACAGTGGGGTCTAACTACCAAAAAGTTGAAAAAAAAAAACAAGATTTTACAAAAAAAAATGTATCTCTTAAAATACAGCAGATATCAAAAATTTGACACACTACTTTCTTTGCTATGGACCAGTGATTCAATTGATGTATAGGGTGTCCGGTTATAAATGTAACCCCCCTTTAACTTTTTTATTTGCCCTCGTATAAGAAAATGTTAAATACAAAAGTTGTAAGGATTTTCATACAGTTTTCTGCGGTGTTACTAGAAAAACAATTGAACATCGAAATTCTACTGTACAGATTAAATTAATGTTTTTTTTAATGGGACACCCTGTATATTCTTCTGTATATCGATAGAGCTCTTTAAGGCGAGTTCACATACAGTTTGAACAGCAGTCGATTGTGCCACACCTTGTCGAACGCCTTTTCTATGTCGAGGAGCAACATCACGGTAGATTGCTTCTCATTGAAGCATTGGTAGACATCAGTTGCGATTTTCGCGGCTAGCATGGTAGTGCCATGCTTTCCGCGAAAACCGAACTGCTCCTGCGGCAAAATGCGCAGTTTTTCCACCGCGCTGTTGATCCTCGGCAACAGAAACTTTTCAGCGACCTTACCGAGTGTGTTTAGCAGCGAAATTGGCCTATATGAGGCCGGCGATTTCAGGTTTTTGCCTGCTTTGGGGAACAGCACTATGCACGCTTTCTTCCAGGCAGAGGGGAAGTGTTGCAGCCGAATAATTGCATTAATAATGTGTATATATTGGATTAAGGTTTTGTTAGGCATGTTTTTAAGTAGGATGTACGGAATATTATCCGGACCGGGAGCTTTATTTCTCGGAAGTTGGCAGAGAAATTTGCGGATTTCCGCCGGGGTCACTCTGAGTTTTTCGAGTGCTACAGGGGCGACAGGGTACTTTCGGTCTTTGAACCGATTGACTTGTTTCGTGATATTTACGTGCTCCAGTGTCGCGTTTGGTACCTCGCTGTAGACTCCCTCTAAGTAGTCCGCGAAGGCTTCCGCTTTCCCTAGATCGTCGATAATATCGAGGCCGTTATGTCTAAGCTCAGAGGTTTCAGCAGAGCCTCCGCGGACTCTCCTAGCGAGTTTCCACAGCGAACCGTCCCTCATACTGACACTGTTCACGTAATCAAGCCATTGCTTGTTTCGGTGTTCACGAATTTGTACCTTTATCGCCTCTGTGAGCTCTCTCACTCGGGCCGCCTCAATTTCTGTCCTGTTTCTCTGCCATCTGCGTCGAATTCTATTACGGAAAGAAATTAAATTTAGGATAGGTTCGGGAAGTATTTCTGTCCTTGGACGTATAATTGTCCTTGGACACATTGCATCACGGATGCGCTGGATATTTAATGTTAGATTGCTTACCTCATTTTCAAGTTCCTGGGTTGTGTCTATTTGTCGGGGAATGACAGTTGCCTCACTTAGCCTCTCTCGGAACGCTCTCCAATCAAGATTCCTGTAAGAGATTACGGTGTCTTCCGTAGCTGGCGCTCTGCGATGCAGTGTAATCTTTATTGGAAAGTGGTCCGAGTTTAGCATATCCATTTCCTGGAGCCTTGAAGCTCTTATGTTGTTTTCAAGTAGGAAAATCACCTGAAAATTGGAAGAATACACAAAATTTCTGAACTCGCCCAATTTGGACCTAATTCCGTTACAATTCCAGCTTGCAATATTGTACATGGATACATTTATATATTAAAGTTGTTATATTCAAGTGTGAAGAAGCGTATCGAGGCTTGCATAATTTGTATGCGGTCGCCTCGACACGCTTCGAGCATATTTGCATACGCTTCAAGTGCTCTAAAAAGCTCATCAATATTTATAAGACTGTTGATTTTGGTTATAACATCATTTAATTTAGTTAAGTTGGTAGTTATGTTTGAAGGATTTGAATTTATATTTAAGTTAGGAATATTTTGTTGAAGTACAGCATCACTAACCTGTATGTACAGTTTTGTTTTTATCTAATTGGTTGTCTCTTCTTTGGCTCCTTAGAGGGGGAAACTGCCCTTCGTATTCTTCTTCCCGTGCTTGAAGTGGGCCCTTGCTCGGGCCAGGGTCTCTTCGCTGACCCACGGCATTTCTGGATTCTTGTGGGTTCCTCCAGGCGGGATTTGTCGGTGGAGGCGCCGGCCTGTACACCTCTTTTGATTTGTTGGTCTGTGGTTTTAGCAGATTTAACTTATAAAGGTATACGGGACATTCCTCGTTGATTGACCTATGTGGCCCTGCACAGTTGGCGCACTTTACATTGTCGTTTTTGCATTCCGTTATATCGTGGGCCATTGCACATTTGCTGCAGGCGACTTGTCTGTTGCAGTATGTTCTAGCGTGACCATACTGCTGACACTTTTTGCATTGCATTACCGGGCGTCCTGCCCTTCTGTTTTCCCAGCTGACTCTGACTGTCATAATCGTTTTACAGTCCTGGTTTAGTTTCTTGACGGTATGTGATGCTTCTAGGATGACCAGGTACATTGGCCACCTAGTTTTCTTCATTTCGAATATATTCCTCACTGGTAGGCGGTATTCATCTTTCAAGGCTTCGGCTATTTCTTCAGGCTTTACATCCCCGTCTAGCCCCTTCAGTACAAAGGCTCTGGTTTTTTCAGTGGACTCGGCATAAGCGTGATATTCCGCATGTTCATGATTTAGCATACGTTTTAAGGTATGCAGATCGTTAAGTGTAGAACAGTATACAATTACTGAATTTTTTGTAAATTTCAGTTCGTAATTTTCAATGTGGAGGTTTTTAAGATCACTCCTGAGTTGTCTGTGATCGTTCGGCCTACCTTTTATAACCACCGGGGGCGGTGGAGTGGGTTTTTGTTTAGGGGTCGCTCTTGGTTTTTTGGCTGCTCTTGCTCTAGTGTTAATAGCCTTGGACGCCGAAGAGGACGCAATACTGACATTATCGTCCTCTGTGACCATATCTTCAAGTGATTGGAAGCTATTGCTTGATTCAAGGGGTGGTTGCTGCCCAATGTCCAGCGTGGCCACTCTGAAGTTTCGTTTAAATGGTAGCTGCTTAAACGGAACCTTAAATATGTCTTTCTCTGTGATTCTTGTTGCAGTGTTTGTGTGTTGGAGTCTCTTTGTGGGGAGGGTGGGTTGCCTGGTCCTGGTTTTTCAGGTGGCTCGTTTTGAGTGATCACTGGCGATGTGTCTCTTGATTTGGCTGTGTATGGCTGTTTGCTACTAGTGGTCTTGGGTTTTTTACTACTTGTTTCCGCACTTAGTAGTGAAGAAGGGCTGGCATTCCTTTTACCAGTGTCTATTTTTGACCGTATCGGTTTTTTAATTCCAATCGGGTGGGCGTCTTTCAGGTGCTGTCTTACCCTGGCAACTATCTTCCAGAGATCAGCTCCGCTGAGCTCTTCTGGGTTTACTTTCTGTAAAACCTCTACGTTTATTTTACATGTCAGGCATACTTCCATATACCTGACTGCTTTTTGTAATATTTTGTTGATTGTGGTCATACTTATCTTCCTGTCCGGGTTTAAGTCCAAGGATACGCTGAACATACTGTCCTCGTCGTCCTGTGGCTCATCCATGTTAGTTTCGGGGTTACGCCCCCGAGGGCTAACAAATAAAACAAGTTCCCTGAACTTTCAGGTGACTTTACTAGTATTTTAAAATAAAAGCAGTCAAATAGTTTTTTCAATATAGAATTCCGATAAATCGAATAATTAAATACGCGCAGAGCTCCTTTGTACCTGAGAACTCCTTATCAGGTCTTGCTGCAAAAACGGTACAGCAAGAAATTCCGCACAACGCGTGTTGCCTCGACCGATGACAAAGCGGATCCCGAAAAACAATTGAACATCGAAATTCTACTGTACAGATTAAATTAATGTTTTTTTTAATGGGACACCCTGTATATTCTTCTGTATATCGATAAAGCTCTTTAAGGCGAGTTCAGTATTGTAAGGTTTGTTGGGTCTAGCTATAATAGTTACCACGTAAATTGCAAGAATGTCGGGTATCTGATTATTACTGAACCCCTCTCCTAAATTATTTATTTGGTGAGCTAGAAAAAAATTCTTACTTCAGAAGCTTTTCTGATGTTCAATTGTTTTTCTAGTAACACCGCAGAAAAGTTTCTGAAGGAACCTACAACTTTTGTATACAACATTTTTTTCTAGCTCATTAAATAAAGAATTTAGGATAGGGGTTCAGTAATAACTAATAATCAGATACCCGACATTCTTGCAATTTACGTGGTAACTATTATAGCTAGACCCAACAAACCTTATATTACTGAACTCGTCTTAAAGAGCTCTACCGATATCTGGAAGAATATACAGGGTGTCCCATTTAAAAAAACATTAATTTAATTTGCACAGTAGAATTTCGATGTTCAATTGTTTTTCTAGTAACACCGCAGAAAACTATATGAAGATCCTTACAACTTTTGTACTTAACATTTTTTTATACGAGGGTAAATAAAAAAGTTAAAGGGGGGTTACATTTATAACCGGACACCCTGTACAGTGATAAAATTTTTAAAAAATATTATGAAAGTTTCATGCTGTTGAAATTGGAGCAAAAATCATCGCCTTCTTTAAGACCCTGTATATGAAATTTTTTGACAGTTTAAAAAAATTCAACATTGGGAATTTTCTCTTAAGGGACAAATTTATTAACCATCAAAAACCAGAGATCGATATCATGTCTGGTTAAGAACATATTTAGTTTTAAATTTAGGCGAAATTTTTGTTGCTCGAAAGCGAATGGCCAGCAGTTTAGACTGGACCTTTGCTGTCAGTATTTCTGCTTCTTCGACCTTCTATAGAAATGTGTTCGTTTAGATATTGTTTACTGAGATCATGTAAAAACACAACTGTTCACGCATTGTTTTTAATTCTTCATTAAACCAGTTTACTTTCTGTGGGCTATCTGATCTAGCCCTATAGATTTTTTCTGGAAATGATTCCAAGTAAGCTTTTTCAAGTATGTTCAGGAAGTTAGCGAATTTATCATCAGCGTTTGTACCACTTCCACTCACAAAATCCCAATCCACCGCACTTATTTTGTTGTGAAACTGAAACAAACCTGTCTGAGTTATAGGTCTAAACATTGTCATGTTTTGAGTGCAAGGCTGTCTCTACATTTCCGCTATTAAATCAACCAGCTGACCCCGGTGATCAGAAAAAAAAACAAAGTCAAAACCCTTAGCCAAACCGATCTGAGTATCTTTATCCAGAAAAATATTGTCAAAACAGCTTTCACCTCTTGTTGCTTCATAAATCACTTGTTTCGTGTTAAAACTCTCCAATACATTCCGCACTTGTAGGGCGTTGTTATTTGCACTGCCAAAGTTTATGTTGAAGTCTCTTGTTAAAATAGTTTGTTTGTTAGTACCCAGATGGCATAAAATTTCATCTAAGGATGTTAAAAAGATGCCAAAGTTACCCGATGGACAGCGATAAACAGTCAAAAAATTCAAGTTAAAATATGTCAAACAAATACAACAACATTCTATACATTTTTCAACATTAAAGTCTGAACAAATACTTAACACATTAAAATCAAGAGTCTGTTTTATAAAGATGGCAGTTCCACCACCAGTGGAATTTTGTCGTGCTGAGTAGTTTGCTAGTTTATACCCTGGAATTACCAATGTTTCGATTTCCATACCCGTCAACCTGTGCTCAGTCAGTCAGACAGCATCAATGTTTTTGTCTACTGGTAATGCTTCCAGCTCATCCGTTTTGTTCCTTAATTACCTCACGTTTGCCATTAACTGAGTGTCATCTTTCGACTCTGACGGTTTAAAAAATGGTTTATGATAAATTCGTTGGGCTAGAGTGTCGGAGTCGGCTATAGTGTGGTACAGCCAGTTTGAAGGAGGAATGATACTTGCTCTGCTGTGTGGAATTTTTCACATGAACATCCTTTTTCCAGTTCATTTTGTTTTAGGTGTTCGATAATTCCATCACTCTTCACCTCAGGTGTAAGACCTGCGAGAAAAAGAAAAGCCATTCTTTGTGCTGTGTTTAGGAAAGGTGCATTTTCATTGTTGCCCTTTAGTGGTTCAGGTTTTGCGAGTTTTGCTGTTTTAGATACATCAGTTTTCACACCACTTCTCTGGGCCGATGGTCTGTTTAAAGCCTCTCCGTTTCTGAGTTTTCTGGGTTTTAAGTGTTTACAAGATTTGTCGCCGATTTACGCCGCTCGTGGCTGTCAATGTTATCGGTGACGTCGCTCCTGTCAATCCGTGGTGCATCCGAAGCATAAGACGATTTTCTACAGTCCAACGGTACTACGCTATATTAGCCGCTTCTGATTGGTGGATTAACGTCACTTTAGAGTAGATAGATATATGTGTGAAGGAGACGTCACCGCCTTTATGTCACCGCGACCGGTAAGATCTATTGCAACCCTCCTTGTACTTAGAGTATTGTGTCCAACCGTGTCTTCCTGATCAGACTCCAAAGTCTCGACAGTGGCTCCATGATGTAGCTTAAAGCTTCTGGATTGGTTGTCCCCGCAGTTTCGAAGCGCAACCTCGAAAGTCCTTTACAGTGGTAGAGAATGTGTTTTGCCGACTCCTCCCTTCCACAGGGTTTCATCCGCCAGGTCTATCACACTCATATGTCTCTTTAGTCGGCAGTGTCCTGTTAGTAGTCCCACTATAATTCTTATTGACTTCCGATTATAACTTAACCAGTCTACTGTTAATTTTGTCGAAAGTTTGCTAATTGAATCTTTGGTATATGCTCCGGTAGATTAATCTATCCCTTTTGGAATGGATGTCTTGGCTATGGGCCTTGCTACTCCGCAAAATCGTTCTGGTCCTGTTAGTGACTGGGACGAGCCTTCTCGGGCTAATTCGTCTGCCATCTCGTTGCCTCCATGGCCTTCGTGTCCTGGCACCCACACCAAGGTTACTTTTCTGTTAAGCCTTCCCATTTTTTTCAGCAGTCCAATACTAGCTTTGATGTTACTATACACTTTAGAGTACTGTTAACTCTTCACGCATGGCCCTCCGCTCGCTTCGCTCGCTCCGGGGCGCAGCCAAGCAAAACTAACGGACACTAACCCAAATTTACAAAAAGAAACAAACTTAACCTTTAAAAAATAAAGAAAAATTGTATTGCCTCCTACGGGACCTGAACGCGGGCCGTCCGCATTGCAAACACAGAATCTAACCACTAGACCATCTACACTTGCTGGATTAAACTGATTGGACCGTAGATAAACTGAAAGCGATGCTAATCCACCAATCAGAAGCGTCTAATATAACATAGTGCCGTATGATTGTAAAGAATCTGAAAAGCATCTGAACCAGAGAGAAAAAGTTATTTCCTATCTGAACTACTTGGGTCTTTAGAGTTTAGGATTTCACCGTTAGAAATCGCACTTTTTAGAGTTTGACTAGCGCCATCTAGCCGCGCTTCGACCTCTTTCTCTATGTTTTTGTTTGGCTTGGGTACAGCGCTGTCATCCGTACCTGCAGAGTCACCAATGACATCTGTACGGGGGGCATTGGAATGCTTCGTATGTAGGAAATGCCTGGATTTGTTCAGCGTTTCATAACTTTGTTTCCATAAATTGCCATTTTCTTCCAGGGCCTTGATCTGCTTTTCCAGCTCGTGTCAGGAGTCTCCTTAGATAGATAATTTCAATTTTTGCGGCTATTTCATTGCTAACCTCCAAATCAGCTTTGCAGCTGATTACACGAGTTTCATCGATAAAATGGACCTTCTCGGCCCAATCTCGAGTAACACACGGTATGGTTTATGAAAAACATTACCGCAGTTTACTCATACTACCGCAGCACTTTTTAGTCGTTCTTTACTCAGCGCCATCTTTGAAGCAGTTTTAAACCACTCAAACATGAACTAACATGATTGCGGCACAAGCTGCGCAAGAATAAATAAACTAAAACGTAAAAATATGGCCACGCATTCTTCTAATGTTCTGCATTTTTTTTTTCAAAAAAATTGTTTTATGAAAGAAATATCAGTTTATTAGCAAGGAATTCCTATTACCTCATTTATTCTGGCATAAAATATATTAATAGATCTTATGCAGAAGAGAAAATATATCGATTTGCAGATCTGTAATCAATTTTTAGAACTTTCGGTTGATGATGTAAATTTTATTCTCAGTTACATCAGTGCCAGTTTCTAGTGGAATGTATTTAATTTTTCCATTTTGGTAGTGTCTCAAATATTTTAGCTATAAAGTCGAATTTAGGAAACACATTTCGTTCATTTATTTAGCTGTGGTGACTGAAGCTGTTTTGACAGTAACGCAATGGCTTACGGTCAGCAGTCCGGTCGCCCGACTTGACCAGCAGAGGAGGCAGTACTGTCTTGCGTGGTTTCTGCAGTTGCGTGCGTTATAACTTTATGCTAACATGATCGATCTTATAATTCGAACCTTTTCGGAGATAACGATATGGTACGCACTTAAAATAGACACCCTCTAATTAACTTTCTTATTTCTTGAAGATAAGCTGATGCCGAGCTGCGCTCGTGCCGTCCGATGCGTGAGTTCCGCGCGGAGCCGTCCACGCAAGTCATCGCGTAACTCGAAATATAAGCTCCAGAACCAGTAAACAAAAAATAGAAATTTCATTCGGAGTTATGACTTATATCAATTCTAAAGCCTTTCTAGCCACATTAGGGTTAGAGCCATAGGTGAAAATAAAGTTTCGCTAAAAACATTTCGATAGACCATTTGTACGCCACTGAATAATTCTGATATTTTCCTCCTTTAAATGGTGTCTTGAGATGCAATTTTTCTATACAAATTTTAAAAATCAGCAACTGTATTGAAATAAATGTGTTGCAAATGGAATTTCATTTTTCGAGGATTTAGAAATAGGTACATGTTTATATGAAAAAATGAATATTATTTTCTATGATATTGACGAATTTCTCTTAACTATAAATCTGTCTATAGTGTGATAAAACGTTAATGAAAATGCCAAAAATATATAGGGAAATGTGTAGTTTAAAGAAGAATAATATGTTCTACGCTTAGAAATAAAAATTTTTGATATTTGAAAGTTAAAGCCTAGTCATTCGAATCAAACAATTTTAGGGGTGCTAATCGAGTTTTGTGTTTAACTGACGCAGCGGGCATTTTTTTAAGTACTAACAGTAGATATGTAGCATGTACGACGGTAACTTTATAATTAATTGTTCGTCAAGCCCAAATATTTGTAAAACCAGAGCTGTAAGAAGTGAACAGATTTTATTGATTGATTCATCTTTTTCTTGCTTAAAATTTTGAAGAATATTTTGATAATACATACAGGGTGATGCAACCAACCAGTTGCTTTAAGCGTTGGATTTAAATTATCAAAAAGTGCTTCAACTATTCTGCGTGATTGCGTTTGGGATAAATGATGTTTTATAATTCTATGGCCTTTGTCAGTATTTAAACTTTTCCTTGAGTCGAATCTCGTAATGACCGGATTATAGAAAATGCCGCATTAATGGCAAATTTCATACGATATGCTTTATTAATACTTTATATTCTACAGTTGTAAAGTAGAATAACTTAAAATACCACTGTGGTAATTTTTAAAAACGATAATTTTTTGGACTTGAACCATTTTATAACTGAAAATATTTCAAATTTTAAACATAAACAGGTCCTGCAAAATTGCATCTTGTTAAGAAAAATCTTATTTAATCCTTCACAATAAGCAAGGCCTAGGACATCCCCTTAATTACTACTAATACTCCTTCACAAACTGAAAAAGTATTATATGCTTCGAAAAATAGCAAAGAAGTTGAATATTATAATTTTTTTATAAAATTGAACGGGCACATGCGCAGTTCGAGCATGTCAATACTATACTGTCTTCTTTAATGCATATGTGATGCAATTATCTTGTTAATCCTTATCTTATTTAACCCTTCACAATAAGCAAGGTCCAGGACCTCCCCTTAACTACTACTACTCCACAAACGGAAAAAGTATTATTTGCTTCGAAAAATAGCAAAGAAGTTGCTAGGGAATGCAATACTGTACTTTAATGCATATGGGATGCAATACGTATAGTACCATAAAATATTAACTATTTTCACAACCAATGTCAAAATTTTCTCGATAGTAGTGTGTTAAAGAGTGTGAGTCCTCTTCCTCACGGAGGAGGTGATTTACCCCTCCGTGAGGACTCACTCTCTTTGAATCACTAAGGAGTCTCTCGCTTCATGAAATAAGTTTGTGCCTCCCTGTAGAATCTTAATATATTTCCTCTCCTTTTCTACTATTAAGATACAGACATAAGCCTGAGCGTTGTTTCACACGATAATGTAATCTTGTTGAATTACGCTTCGGTTATCGGCCTACTGAGGAGGCTCTGACCATGAAATAAGGTGTTGCCTTTTGCATAACCTTGATACAGTTTGTATGCAACCTTCGGCTTTTATTCCCCTAGCAGCTTAGGGTTCTCCACTTTAATTATTAGAAGAGGTTTGGGTTGCTCGTTTTATAATTTTCATTAAGGTAGAAATACGTTTTTCTTAGAAGCAACATGTAATAGTCAATATAGGGCACAGAAGAAACTATTTGTCCTTAAAGCATAATCGTTTAGGCTTCTCGATTGCACCACCCTGTATATAAAAATTTAAATAAGCTAATTTTTATAAATGGTGTCAATTACCAGGTACTCCGTAGTAAGGCTTTGTATCCATCTGTTAAAACTTAACAAAAGTGTTCTAGTCTTTAATAAACTAAAAAAAACTATCGTTGATAGAATCAAATGTTTTTTGTATGTAGATGTACAGGGCGTTTCCGTATATGTTAAGCTCCCATCTAGCTTTTATTTATTGGAAATAGGGCCAACCTGGTGGTTCAGAAAGACTTACAACTTTTGTAAAAACCGTTTTTATCTATCTTCAAAAACTGTAGAAACGCTCAAAATACCCGGAAACGTGCTGTTTTTTCCAGTAGGGGAGACTAGGGTATAATGATCCCTCTAAAGTTAAAACCCATATATTTTCAAAAATGTGAGACTAGTGATGCTACTAAGGAGATTCAGTATTCAATTGTCTACAGTTTTTCTAAAAAATTTAGACGAAAACCTACACCACTGTCTGAGATGTCTGCAGATGGATCATTTTACCTAAATGTTAGAGGTGAAATGATCCCACACATGTGGTAAAATAGTGACTTTTCGATTGTCATTTTAGGTTTAAAATCGCATACTTTTAAGCACTAGCGCCTAAAAGTGACCCTTTTAAGCATTAGAACCTAAAAGTGCATATTTATTTTTTTTTCTATTTATTATAAATATTAAAAATACAATTACTTAAATTACTAAATTGAATCTTTGGCTTACCCACTTAAATCAGATTTTTTTTGTTTGTTGTTTCTAAATGATAAGTTGCTGTCGTAAAAATAAGAAAGAATCTGAAGCAGCAACTTTAACCGGATCACAGGTATAGTTCGTAAACCGAGCGCTGATCGTTACGTCATACCTAGTCTTTCTCTGTCAAGCCACCGTCAATCGGAGATGACAGAAATTTGACGGTTAAGCTGCGGATGCTAGAATATCGTATGAAATTCCTCATGTGTCAAAGTCACATACCACGTATGTGATTGAACGTTCTATCTAACCTCACATTCGATACCGACAGTAGCTGTATTTTACCGATTCGTCCGATGTATTTTCTATGCGATGCGTGGAGATGGACTCTTTGCAGAAGTTTCCAAATTTTCGCGGGTGGGACGTAATAAAATAGGATCGCGTCTTGTTGCTAGGCCGCGACCCGCGCGTCCGCGCCGTAAGATTGCTGACGTTTCTGTCACTGGTATAGATAAATATATATATCCCAAAGCGACCTTCATATCTTATGACGTCACGCCTTTACAAAGCTCAAGCGGCACTTCCTTATTTATTTTCACCGATTTAGACTTCTCAGAAAAATCGGATTTTTGGTATGTCAACTTAATATGTCAACGTATCGTGAGCATATTGATAGACCAGAGTACCTCCAGTGCGTCAGGTAGATCGCTCACGTACAACAAAAATAACAGGGCCTGATATGGTACCATGAGGGACTCTTCTACGTACAATAGTGGAAAATTTCGCCGGTTAAGTTTTACATTAAGTGACTGATATCTGTTTTCTAAGTTGAGTATCACACTCTCATCTTTCTATTTTATTTACGAGTAGTTCATGATCGATGGTGGCGAAAGCGTTTGAGAGGTCAAAATAAAGACCCGCCACCACTTTGCTTCTGGCAAGCTTCCCAATAATCTCTGTTAGTGCCCGAAAATGGCCATGTCTATGGGGGTTCCCAGGTAAAAACCAAATTGGCCACCTCTCAGAATGTTGCCTGGTCTAGAGTCTTATCATATAAAGCTGTCTCAAAAGACTCGCCACTGAAAACAAAAGAGACACCCAGTTTGCAATTTTTAATAAATCTTGAAACATTCCCAGTAAAAACAATTATTTATAATGAAAGTAAGTGGTATGCAAATAAGTTGAGCAATGTCTTTTAGTAAAAAATAGGGAGTTCATCCATTCCAGCTGAGTAAATACTTGGCAAACCCATGATGATCGGACATATTTCATTCTCATCAACTGATTCAAAAAAACCATGTATGAGGATTTCTATAATTAATGTCTTGATTATTAGTATGATATATTTAGATCGCTGCTGCATCCTCTGCTAAAGTATTGTCATAGGGAAGTGTAAGTTCATCCATTTTTCCAAAGATTGGTCCATATACGTGCTTAGTGGGTGCATCATGTCAACATCTAAGGGTTACAACTTATGTGTTGTGTGTGTGATAGAAGACCTAATATTTATTTGCCTTTGTCACGAAGTTTAGATTTATAGTTTGAGTTAAATGTCCATCTAAATGGTCAAACCATTGCTCGAACAAATCCAATTTCATCCAGCCAGAAGCATTACAACAATCCAAGATATTGTCAAATATAATAATTTATAAAGCTATTAACTAATTATCACCCTGTCCCAAGTTTGAACTTGAACTTGGGAATTATTTAATAAACATTAAACGCAAACTATAAACAACGCGAGTAGTCAACGGGAGCGATTATGAACCTTAAGCATGCAATGATCAGCAATTTCTCTAATATAAATACACTGGCAAACCTTCAGTTCGTCAGACTTTTGGTCTCACCTAAACCAGCTCCAGGGTTAGTCACATGACTGCTTTTGGTTAAATCCGCTCTTTGGTTAGTCACACGATTGCTAAAGTTGTAATCCTTTTCCTGCCCCAAACCTAGTACTTGGTTAGCCACATCGACTGCTAAAGACTAGGGGTTTCATTAACCACAGTAGAAAAGTCGAGTCTGTCAAAGTTCTTCGAGTGAAGTTTCTAAGTTGTCTGTCAAGTAGTTCAAAGTGTAGTATCCAAGTGCTCTTAGATACCTTAACATTAAATAAAACACAACACAACATAAGATAAACTATATTTACAAAGCAGTGACCAAAAAGACCTATAAACAATTCATAAAACATACCTCAAGTCGAGAAAGCATGCGCACCTTAATAATTGGGTATAGGCTAGTCTCATTAAGTTTCTGACCAGTAAACGCTGTTAAAACTATCGTGAAGTCTTTGACCAATACACATTGTTAATCTTTTCTCATTAAGTTTATCTAATATACTTTATTGTTTTTTTATGTGCTTTCTTTATCTTCGCTTCTCACCTTACGTAAAGAATCCCGTACTACCATCGGAGTTATACCCCTGCACGCTGAGTAAGGCGTGGCATCGCGATTCAAACGTATGATGACAGATTGGTGGAGGCATTAAGAAAAAATTAAAAGAACTGTCATCACGAATACTCGCGACAATATTTCCAGGTGGCGCTCCAGCCATCAGTTCCCCCTTCATGCGTTTTCTCCTAAATTTAACATGGGTGGCACATAAACCTCTCTGCTCCCATTTTGGCAGATGTTACGGGACCAACTTGTCGCCCTCTCCAAATTTTTTCGAGTTTCTGCCAGAAATAGGCTCAGTTTCAATTTTCAAAAATAACTATTCAAAAGACCTTGACATATTAAGTTGATATACCAAAAATCAGATTTTTCTGAGAAGTCTAAATCGAGTGAAAATAAATAAGAAAGTGCCGCTGGAACATTGTAAAGGCGTGACGTCATAAGATATGAAGGTCGCGTTGGGATATATATTTGTCTATGACTGTGACAAAAACGTCAGCATTCTCGCGGCGCGGTGTCGCGGGTCGCGGCCTAGCAACAGAACGTGATCCTATTTTATTACGTCACATCCCCGATCGAAACACGTTTCGAATTCTGCATATTTAAACTCTTATATTTCAAGAACCGTTTAACATTAAAAATTCTGTGGGTAGTAAAGTTGCATTTCTGCAAAATGCTTTACAGGACAAGTTAGCGCCTATTTCTCCATTAAAACCCCTCGCCTATGCTGGAGAAGTTGCGTCTGGGATTCGTTAGGCTATTTCTGCGAGCCAATCATGTTCTGTCATCTGTTTTGTATGGGACACATGGGCAATGCTATTTTTGCTGCCAGTTGGAACGTTAGGCGTCGTAGATCAGTTGTAAGACCATACATATCTTGTTCCAAGGCCTAGACTATGGTTTACTGATCTGCAGGAAATGATGTCGTCACGTCGTCTTGCCAACTCAAAGTTTACTGTTTTTCTTAGCACTTGTTTTTGTACTTTGCCTTACGTTTAAGGGGCATTAAGCCGCACTTGAAATATCCGCCAGGCCGCTTTCAAAGACATTTCATTATTTCCCACTTCTTTTATGGCGTTTGCCATAATCGCAGTACAGAAAATATAGTAGAAGGTATCTATAGCATGGTGGGGTAAGATGATCCCGGGATCATTTTGCCCCAATTGCGCCATTTTTAAATAATTAACCCTCCACATTTGCAAGAATCAATTCTGCACAAACTACTACATGATTCGGTAGCTCAAGCGCTATTCACAACTTTCTAAACAATTCTAATACTCATTTTAATAAACTGATAAAATGTAAAAAAGAGTAACGACTTACCAACTACATACTTACATATATTTCTCAATAATTTTAAATCTAATTCACTTACTTATATCTGCAAATCGGCTATAAGCTAAAATAAGCAACACTATCAATAAATGAACTGGTCACAAAATGTGCCGCCATTAGAGTAACGTAAACGACCTCGGCCGGCTTCACTATTTGTCACTTTTTTCTTCTGATATTACGGAGAATCCGCACCAAAAATAAGTAACTAACACTGCTTAGAGGTTTTTGGTAATCACTTCACACAAGTTTTTTGTAAAATATCAACGAAAACCCGGTAAAAAATGCAATTTAATTAGAAGAACCGAAAACAAACAACCTGTTTCCCTTAATTTTATATACTAGTGGCAAATATCAAGTGACAAACCTATCCGCAGCCAGCGTTGCTGTTGCTTGTGCTTCGTGGCTGGGACTTCCAAGTGGCTGTGGTACAAAACACCAAAACGCCCGCATAGTCGTCAAGATAGTTTAACTTTTAGTACACAAACTAAGGTAAACCGTATTATTATCATTATACCCTAGTCTCCTCTACATATATTATGCATAGGTTTTTTTTTTAACATCTGGAAGCGTGTTTGTATATACATATATGACAAGGTAAATCAAACTTACTTATTATACTTATACTATAAAGCGGTTTGAGACAATATGTGTAAAAATAGCTAACGCTTTACAAAATAATTTATTTGAATTTCTTTTATTTAGTTTTTCATTTTAGTGAAGAAAACAAACAATGTATTTTTCCACGATATCGATAGCTAGTCGCATCCGACTAAGAAATCAAATGTTTTTGTTGCTCATGTGGATTTTCATAGTTTTATAATTCGCTGGTTGAGCGTTAGTTATTTTACAAAACATATTTAATTATTTTTGTAAATAATTGTAAATATATTTTGTATAATAATAATAATACAAACATAGTTAAGTCCTCGGTAGACCTTCATAGTTAAGTTGTCCTTTGAAAATTGGTTAGGCCTGATATACATGGCAGCTGTTTTAAAAATGTTATATTCAGTATCGAAGCAGCAGTCGTATGGGACGGTCGTGTTTCCGTTCGTTGGCTCAGCCGTTGTTTTGATATTCTGTTTTCTGTTTTGTTCCGATATCATGTCGACGTGCTAGTTTAGCTGCTATCACCCAGATCATAACGCTAAAAGCTGCCCTGGATATTTCGCTTATGGTAAATGTTGAACGCGTATGTTTTGTTATGTTTCATATTACTGATGATAATAATACATTATAATAGCTCGTAGAAAGAATGGGTATATTCAGCTAAGTAGGTACTACATTAATATTTATCCCAGCGTGAAAATCGTAGGAAACCAATACTAGTGCAAAAATAGTTTTCATCAATATGTATATGTAGTTCTATTTATTCAATACTGTCGAATTTTTGTCATATTAATCTACGCATACAGGTCGTGAATTGAGTGCTTACCAACGATATTGACTCAAAATAGGTTGGATTATAACACTGGACTGGACAAAATTTTGTTCAAATTCAATATTACATACATTTTTGAATTTTGCATCAATTGTGATATTTTGTCTATCAAGTTGTAGAGGCTTTTATCATTATCATTATCTGCTATCGATTTCGTAAAAAGTTCTAATCAAATTGCTGTTATAGAGGTTATAACCAAAAGTTACATATTGCCTTAAATTTCCTTGTGTAAAACAATGTACAACTCCATATTTTCTGAACAGTTCTTTTTTGATTCATATCAATATATGAATTTTATGATGTTCTCTGTTAAGTTCGCCAGTATCGTTGCATACTGAAGGAGACAACTCGCGTAGTTTTATTAGTAAAACATAAGTACTTGATAATACACTAATAGGAATCTAATCGGAAAGTGTTCTCTGTTCGTACGTCTATAAATAATCACTTTCAGGGTTTGTCTATATTATACTTAACCTCTAAACAATTACTCTGATCTAAATATCATGAATGCCTATTAATAACCCCAACGAATTCATGGTTGTCCCAGATTCTGTCACCCTGATCTATCAAGGTAATTATGCCATAATAATACCTATAATTTGTCTAAATTAGGGAATCCAATACAATACAAACCCTCAGGTTGATCTAACTCTTCCAAATGGCCACGCAAAAAGGCTGTAGCTACGCTAAGATGGAAAATACCTAATCCTACGCTTAAAGCTATTAATACCAATAATACCATTAGGGTAGAGTGTCTAACAACCAGTGAAAAGGTTTTGTTGTAGTTTATACCTTCAACTCAGGTAAAGCCCTTAGCTACTAACCTGGCACGAAATGTTTTCTACTTTTCACAGTCAACTCTGGTTTTGAAGACCCACTTACACTTTACCAAAACACCATCCTCAGGTAAGTCTAGCAACTCCAACATTCTCCATTTCCTCCAACATGGCTTGCCTGCAGAAGCTCCCGTTAGACCAGAACAATGCCTCTGATACACTTGTTGGATCCTCTCCAGGAAACATTTTCACGTTAGTATCAGTAGCACTCAAGTATGTCACATAATTGCCAAACACTTTTTTAACTTTGTGTCGCTCAGACCTTCTGGACACCACTCTATTACTTGCAGATATTTCTTACTTCATGTGTTTGTGTCTTCTGATAATTGTGCCAAACTGTCAACTCGATTACTGTCCTCCACTGACTCTGGCATTTCTTTCTGATTTCCAGCAGTTAATTATTTTTCTTTGCAGATCTTCATGATTATTCACATCGCTGCTTGTGACGGCAACAGTTTCAAAGTTATATATAAACCCTATAACCTTTTGATCGGGATAAACAACTAATTTTTTAAATTATTTATGACCACAAAGGGTGGGCAATTAACTGTATAATTAACCACAATCAAATTAGTGGACTGTATTAAAATAGGGTGGTGGGGGTTTTATCTGTAGGTTGTGAATTGAAAAAGGTATCTTATGTATTAAGTACTTTAATAATGCAATTATGCATTTGAATTTGATATGAAAAATATGTACAATTTCTAAATACTACTATCACGCATTCACTCCCATAAACCTAGATATACAACAAGTTACTTATTACTAAGTATCTACTAAAAAACTCTTGATTCTTTATTTTGAACATGAAACATTTCTCTTTAAAATTTCAACTTTTCTTTCACTCTACAAATACCTTGAGATGTAAGCCTTCGTCTATTTTCTACTGTTATCGTACCCAGGGGTAGCCTATTAAACTTCACATTTGCTGATATTTGAATGGAATTCTCTACCGCCAATTTCCAGGCGCCATTTTACGTCTTCTTCACGAGAGACGCTAGGATTCTGTATTGTCTCAGAATTGCGTTAAAATGCCCAAAAGAGTTCTTTGTCCAAGCTTTGACAAAGGGAACAGAGGTACAACAGATATTCTATAAATATCTGTGCATACAAAAGGAGAAAAATGGCCTAAAGGAACTTGACCTTTGGCCGGACGGATCTACAGCGCGGTTTACTGCTATTCGAGTGAACGCTTGAACTGCACTACACAGAGCGGTGACTGGACCGTTGTGTTACGTTTGAGTAGTTGTAAAGCACTATAAACTAATAAAACAACTAAATCTTGGCTTCAAACAGGACTGCGACAAGGGCAGTTGTTTTTGGCGCTAACTTTATGCTGAGCGGTGACTGGACCGACGCATCATGTTTGAGTGTTTATAGGGCACTAAAAGCTATTCTTTTCCTACGCGGCGAGGTAAACTGAAAGTCGGCTGAAAGAGTGGGAAATTCGCGGAATGAGAGGGTGAAAACATGTTCTTTATTTGACACATTGTTGTTTACACAACACTGACTGAGACAAGGATATATTAAATTGAGAACGATTAAAAACGATTTGTTTGACAGAGTGTCATTTTGCTTTACTAGAATTGTTGCATATGACGGACTCTGTTATATCAACAATTCAGGTTCGGACTAAGGAGTAACTGAAATACAATGCTTAAATGCACAATTTGCTATTTACCTGGGGTTAAATAAATATATTCGTAGATTAATTATGGCTCATTCATACTACTCACCAAACTATACGGTGAAAAACGAAAGTTATACACATGTTGGGGTGTTTCCCCACACCTTTTATTTCTTCAGAGTAACCAACTAGTATGTGTTTGACTGATTTTTTACCAAACTTATGCCTTCTGTGTTTGGTTTTAAAGACCCACTTACACTTTGCCTTGCCTCAGGTAATTCGCCCAACTTCCAAGTTTTGTTGTCTTCCACACTTCATTTCTTCCAACATGGCTTGCTTCCAGAAGCCCCCATCAGACCTGGACAAGGCCTCTGATACACTTGTTGGATCCTCACGTTAGTATTAGTACTTTTTTAACCCTTTGTCGCTCAGACCTTCTGGGC
Source organism: Pissodes strobi (assembly GCA_016904865.1). Taxonomy (NCBI): domain Eukaryota; kingdom Metazoa; phylum Arthropoda; class Insecta; order Coleoptera; family Curculionidae; genus Pissodes; species Pissodes strobi. The sequence continues at coordinate 75,760 of MU183616.1, read as the reverse complement.
ACCAGACTATCACTTACAGATTCTTCTTCACTCGAGTCATTTGGTACATAATAAGGCGAATCATCTGCTATCAACGTGTCACATGAAGCTTTAACGGACTGAAAAAATTCTGCATCTTCTGATAATTCTGCCAGACTGTCATTTGGATTACTGTCCTCCACTGAATCTGGCATTTGTTTCTGGTTTCCAACAGTTATATTAATTATTTTTGTTTAAGCCTTCTTTCTTTGGGGCCATGCACCATTACGATACTCCCAAAAATATGCAGAGGTGATATTTCATAAGGAGTTTTTCCATTTCGGCCACTGACAATACTTCTATTCTTAAACTAGTTAGAAGTATTCACTGCCTCGCCCCAAAACCTCTTACTTATGCCCAGTTTGTTAAAGTATGGATAACTTTATTCTTCAAATATTACCTATGACAACGATTGTTAATACAATTGTAACCATAGTAATTATAGGCTTCATAACTTTATACACTAGATATCTGGTACTTCAGAAACCGGGCATTAGTTCAGCATCAAAGAGAAGGCATCTTGCCTTTTCCACACGGTACGGTCAAACCTTTCTGCCATGCCATTTTGTTCGGGAGTGTAGACATTAGTTTTTTGATGGATTGTACTCTCCTTTTTAAGATAGCGGTCAAATTCCATGCTACCAAACTCGCCACCTTGGTCAGTTCTAAAAATCTTTATCATCTTCTTTTTTTGAGTCTTGACCATGGCGCTCAAACACTTCACTTTTTGCTTTGAGAAAGTACCAAAGTCGTCAATTAGGAGAAGGAAATATGGATACGACCTATAGGTCCACATACATCACCATGTATGATCTCCAGCATATCATTGATTCATGTATCTAAATACTTGAAAAAGGCAGTCTCGACTGTTCGCCTTCCCAGTACACGCTACAGTTATTTTTGTCAATTTTGCATTTTCCTCTTAAGCCGGGATTCACGGCGCGTGGATCGGCGAACCTGGCTTGTGGATTGGGTTCGTGAAGGCTCGCAGAGGATCGGCTCGTTAATCAAGACTTGGCAAGTGGATGCGATCCCACGACGTGTGTGAGTTCGTACTGTAGGCTCGTGGCGGCTTCACAAAACTTGTTTTTAGATATGCCAGTGGTGCTGTACACAAGAACGTTAAAGAACTCGTAAGAAGATGTCGCGAGCAACCAGCAGCAGTTTTGAAAGATGCCAAGGGAGAAATCGTAGCTGGAATAGAAGAAAAACTTAAAAAATGGAGAGAGTATGGTGAAGCATTATTCAAAGACAACAGATCTAACCTTCCACCAAAAAAGGACGATGCTGAAGAAATCGGACCTGAAATTAGAAAGAATGAAGTTGCTTATGCTATCAAACTACAAAAAAAAACGGAAAAGCAACTGGTCCAGATGACATATATGCTGAAACTCTGAAGATTATAGTAAAAAACGACGAATCAGGTCTTGATCTTCTTACATCACTGTTCAACAGCATAATATATACCAGTGGCAGTATACCACTTAACTGGCTAAGATCTACGTTCATCGCCCTGCCCAAAAAGGCTGGCTCCTCGAACTGTGACGACTACCGCCTGATAAGTTTCATGTCACATGTTCTAAAGGCTTTCTTAAGAGTAATCCACCCAAGTTAACGAAACCCAGTTTGCATTCCGGAATGGGGTTGGCACACGGGAAATCCTCTTCTCTCTGAAAGTCCTAACACAAAGATGTAGAGATATGAATGTTGACGTGTACGCATGCTTTATAGACTATCGCAAGGCATTTGACTGCGTTAAACATGAAAAACTAATACAGATCTTGACATCTACAGGTATAGATAATAGGGACATTCGTGTGATTAGTGACCTATATTGGAGACAATCGGCCACAATCCGAATAAACGGCAAAACGTCAGAAAACGTCTCGATCATGAAAGGAGTGAGGCAAGGCTGCGTCTTGTCACCGTTTCTTTTTAACATATACTCGGAGGCAATATTCAGAGAAGCACTTGACGAAACAACAGGAGGAATAGTAGTGAATTGGAAGGTAATAAATAACTTAAGATATGCGGATGACACCCTCTTATAGCCAGCAGTCCAAGTAAATTACAGAGAATGATCCATAAAATAGTCAAGCAAAGTGAACGATACGGTCTTTTCATGAACATATCCAAAACCAATACCATATTCTTCTCCAAAACACATAAAAATATAACTTTGGCCATAGAAGGGAAAGATGTAGAGCAGGTCTCCTCGTTTAAATACCTGGGCACCTCGATAGATCAGGACTGCGACCTTAAAAGTTAAATCAGATCCAAAATAGAACAGGCGAGGAAGGTCTTCGCTAGTATGAAGAAGTTCTTTACTAGATTTGAATTGAGCTTGGCGCTCAGGACACGCATGCTCCGTTGCTATGTGTTCCCTGTCCTTATATACGGCAGTGAGAGCTGGACCCGTGATCCCATAACGGAGAGGAGAATCGACGCATTTGAGATCTATCTCTTAACGACGCATGCTCAGAATTTCTTGGACACAGAAGATGACCAATATAGAAGTTCTAAGACGTATGAACAAAGGAAAAGAACTGCTACAAACGATAAAAAAAAGGAAAACACAGTATCTTGGACATATTATGAGGGGCAGCCGATACGAAATCCTGAAACTCATCATAAGGGAAGATTCAGGGAAAAAGATCTATCGGAAGCCGCCAGAACTCACGACTGAAGGACACCCGTACGTGGTTTGGACGCTCTTCCGCAGAGATCTTCCGAGCAGCTGTTTCCAAGACCACACTGGGCCATTTGGATCGCCAACCTTCGTAAGGAGACGGCGAAATAAGAAGAAGAAGAAGAAGTGGTGCTGCAGAGGTTTAAATGCATCCTGTGATCCAGAGCCAGTTTTAGCTGATGCTTCCATTTTTTGTAAAAGCTTTCGAAAAGAAGCCATCAGGATATCCTTTTTTATTCTGCGATTGAAAATTTCACACACATTTTCGCTTGAATTCGTTTCCAGGCATCATGAATCAGGTTTCGGTTTCTATGATTGATGTTCCTATGGTTCCATATTCATAAGCCGATAATAATTCCGTCACTAAGTCATTGGACCAATCTATTTTAAAATATTTTGTTTTCTTACCCGTACTTTGTAAGTTAAAGAGCCGCACACCACTGAAACTTCCAGAGTCTCGTCACTGACTGTTGGATCGGGTGTAAACAAGCCGATCCCGACCCGTCGACGCTCCGCCAGGCGCGTCTTTCCTTTGATTCGCGTCAACCATCAACACATTCTTGCATTTTCTCTAAACTGGCTATTTATGTGTGTCAGTCTTCGGTGCCACATTTCAAACCCATTACACATGCCTAGCATACAATTTTCCACTTTCAGATTCAAGTTATACACACAATCAATCAAGTTTGTTGTAGCTAACAATTCATTTTATTTACTATAAATGGAACAGTCATAATTTGTAAGTAAAACGTTGTTACCTTTTGCCATGAGGAAGCTGATTTGTAGTCAATCCTGGGACACATAATATATCCTTCATTGTCACATTGTGGGATTTTCCACTCACCGAAGTCACAATGTTCAAGTCTCCTGAACTTTTTACTGAAAGTTTTTCCTTATTACCGACTAAGATTTCACAAATAACTGGATGTGAAGGGTTTTTAATCCAACTTTCATTCGGCGTTATGTATGTGCTCGCGCCCGAGTCTAGGTAAAAGTCAATTTTTGTTGTATTTCCATTAAGAAACGCTGCACTAAATGCATATTTTTCACTCAATTTGTCATTGAGCATTTAACGATTGCTATTACGAGGACAATTTGACATAAAATGTCCGTTTGCACTGAAAGCAATTTCAGATTGTTTATCTTCATGATCAACTGTTTTGTTGTGATTTTTTCTACCATTCCTCCAGAAATTTCCACCTCTTGCAGCAAAAGCCCCGCCTTTACTACTGCCAGAGCCATCTGTTACCATATCCAGCAACTTGCTTTTGATTACATCCGTGGCAATACAAATACCTGCAAGCTCGATCGCCATCAACATCGGTGAATATTTGTCTGGCAACCCTGCCAACAGTAAAAAGCCGATCGATTCTTCGGTCATGCCGAATCCGGTTTTTCACAGTTTTTGGGCGGTCTCAATTACCTGGTTGACATAGTTTTCCATGGATTCGCAGTTTTTCAATCTTAACAAAATAACCGTTCGTAGCAATCCAATTTTTCTTGCAAACCCCGTTCTGAATCTTACAGAGTCGGATCTATGGTTAAGATTGATTTTGCCTTTGCTCTCGCTACTAAGACAGAATCTCCTTCGGTACCGTCTATACACTTGGTCAGTCCTTCCAAAACAAAGACGTTTTCGATTGCCAACGACCACTATCCATAATATTTCCGCCCGAGAAGTTTTGGGACACTGGCTAGGTAGTTGACCGACATTTTTTGCACGAAGCTGAACAACACTACGCAGCTATTCTGACGACGCCCGATTTGAACGCGGACCACTTCCGATAAACCTGAAAAAAACGATTCCTGGGCCCGAACAATGCGTGTTCTTCAGCAACAGATAATGAACTCCTTTACTTTAAAATAAAGATGCCGTTACATCACAGGGCGCCCTCTAACTGAAACAGTCATGAACCCTGTAAATATACAAAACTATTGCTTTTAAAGTAAACACAGAGAGGCCGCCGCATGTATTAAGAGATAATATTTTGAATTCTTACTGTTTAAGCCCGTTTTACAGTTCGCAATTCTACTTGCAATACGCAATACTCTTGCTCAAAGGCATGCGCAGTACAGAAATTTCGTGCAAGTTTCTTGCCATTTCAAGACATTGCACAAAATCGGTCCGGTTCGATTTTTATTGCAAATTTCCTGCTATTCTGGGGAAAGAATGTAGGGACTTTTTTGCTACCAACTGAACAAAAGTTCCCAAAAGGACGCGCTTGTTGAAATTTATATTTTGTCTTTTGTCTATTTCTTTATTGATTGTTCCGAAGGCCTCGATTATTCTTGTGTTTCGTTGATATTATGATTTTGCTTCCGTTTTTATTTCTTCAGTCTCTGTCGCCAAGAGAGCAGTGGCAGCATCGAGAAAGTAAGAAAATGACTCTATATGAGCGGATTGAGCGGCAGCAAGGATGATTGATGATACTAATAATTACAGCAGAAACTTTTTTCTTTTGTTCGCTTCTATGCATTTTTATTACATAAAACTAAGAAGTTTACAAACACAAACGTAAAATCAAATTTTAGCATATTTTTTAAGGTTGCTACTTGCTAGTGAACTGAAGTATTGCGTATTGCAACTGCAAAAAGAAATTGCAGACTGTAAAACGTTTTGTGATAAAAGTTGCAGGCAAGGTCAGGATATTGCTGCAATACTATTGCAAAGAGAATTGCGAACTGTAAAACGGGCTTTACACACTCTTCGTTCTCTGTTGAATCAACACGTGTCGGGTATCGGCTCACCGTCGCCATTTTGGGTGACTCGTGGCTATCGTTCAGGGACCGTTTGGGCTCCCCGAGGAAGAATCGGACATCATAACCAGGGTAGTCTGTGCCGTTTCATTGATATTTAGCCAGAATACATACCAATTCACTTCGGTATCCAGCCCGGGGGCGACCGGATATTGCCGTGGGGCCATTCATAGATTATAGTTTTGTACAAGAGTTGGGAATCACCAGGGGCACAGGCCGGTCATACTAGAGGTTCCCACCCCGAATATAAGGCCCCTCAAACTGGAGTAACGTGCAACACAAGCAGAAGGGTAGCTCTGCCTCTGTCTAAGCGCCGGAAGAGAGGTGTGCTGGCGAATTGCCTCGTAGCAAAGCCGAAAGGCAGGCTCAACAAATCAAACCAACCAAATACCTTACCACACCACGCTGCGAGCAAGGGCTCGGAAGCTATCGGCAAATCTCGACACGATCGGTCTCTGAGACCGTGTGTTAGTAACAGGGGCTTTAATTTTGCCTCAACCTCTACCGATAAATAAACCTATTAATTAAAAATATTCACCATTCGCGATACTCTCTATGACATCTTCAACTAAAGACCATGGAGAATGATTCATCTGCAACTAACGGTTTAAAGTTTTTTTAAAATCAACACAAATACGGATCTTTTTATTATTAACCTTACGCGGTACAACTACAATAGGAGTAGCTCTTTCAGCATACCCGACTGGTTCCAAGATACCTTGATCAACCAATCCAACTCCTCCTCGACAACCGGTCTCAAGGCATATGGTACAGAATAGGGTTCGTGGAAAACTGGTGCTGCATTCTCATTTTAAACTAAAGTTGCTTTATGTTCTTTAACAAGTCCAACGCCATGGAATACATTCGAATAATCCTTACTAAATACTGAATCTAGGAATAAAATCACTTATATAAATGGAATTACAAGTTTCAGCATCATCAATTACTTTTAATCGCCGATTAGGTATAAGGGAATCTAACCAGTTTCTTCCCATTGAAGGTTTGAGATCAGTTGTAACAACAAAGACGACTAATTTATAATAAGGTTTACTCTTTAACAAACTTGCATTTAGACAAGCTTTACCCAGACTCTTAAATCATCCCCTGATACTGTTTTGACTTTAGTATGACAGGTTAATAAACGTCTGGAAAATTAGAAGAAAAAAATCATAGTCTGACATGACGGGACACACTTGCGCCAGTTTCTACTTCCATTTCAATGTTTGTACCATTTAATATAATATTCTTTAACAAGGAAGTATTTACCTGTAATAAGTTAATAACTTTTATAGGGTCTTCACTCGAGTCTTCATTAGTTGCCTACTGCTTCAGTAACAATTCCTCTTGTGATTCTTCCCTTGATGTTTCATCTGTCAAACCTTTAACATCTCAAGGGCTTCCTACATATTTTCTGTACATGTCCTTTCCACCCCACAAGTGTTACAACGCCAATTTCTTACTGAACATGTTAGGGATTATGCCAACTACCACAACTGTAGCATGGTTTGACAATCCGATCATTCCTGGATGCATTCCGGTCAACAATTTTCTGAACTACTGTTGTATCACATAGATTTAATTTCCGTAACTCATTTTCCATTGACTCCATGGCCAAAGCTTCTTTGCACTTATTAGCAAAATCTAAATTATATTTTGTCAATAACTTTTTGTATGGCTGTCCCTCACTGCATCATCAAGAAAGGCACCAAAATTGCAATTTCGAGCTCCATTTCTGATCCTGATTATAAAATTGGATGTGTTTCCGTTCTCACCTTGAGTGAGCTTATAAAATTTAAATCGCTCTGCAATTACCAGGGTTACAGGGGCAAAACGACTTGCTAGTTTTGCTATAACTTCATGAGCCCTGTTTTCGGGATCGATCTGAATCTGATGGAAGCCTGAGGCTAGATTGAGCGTACTGAAGTACTCACACTTTCCTGATTGGTCTAGGAGGTCGGAAAATGTGGTAGGTGAGTTTGTTGAGCTTCCGACAATCGATTACGATTCGCTATTTTGACTTTCCGGAAGCATCAATCTTTTTGAGCACGACCCAGGCGGGAGAAGACCATGGAGATATACTGACGAATTATACCTTGACATAACATTTTGCTGACTTGAAATTTAACTTCCTGCTTCTATAGGGTCTAACATATTACTTGCACTTGTAGGTTGTAGGGGTGCTACAAGGTTCTTTAAGATTTCATATAACTGGGCCTATTAGGGTTATGAATAAACTAATTTCCTATTATCGAGCACTTTATTAACAATTAATAGATGCTTCGTTCTATCCGTTTCTCAGAATTTTCTGATTCCACATCAAATGGTGTGGATATTCAAGTACTAGACTGACCCCAAGGAGTTCAGACTTGAACCTATAGAGTACATGTGGTACAGCCTAGGAAGAAGAGTTCGGCGAAGCTATGGTAAGCTTTGCGTTGGAACAGGAGCTTGAAAAATGAGTGGGAGCAAATACCCCCAAGAGAGAGAGGATGAGAGCTGTTATTCAAACTCGGGGAGGAAATTCTCGATATTGATACCAATTTTGCTAATTAAGTATCCAAATTTTTGTTGTGGTTTTAAATTGCATAGACCCCTTTAAAATTCCCCTCTAAAGAATACAAATATTGATATGAATAAAAAACTGTTTTAAAAAGATCAGATTTAACAATCTTGTACAAAGACACATACTTCAGTTGTGAAAAATGTAATTTTTGGTATTAACCAGTATAACAGCATATCAATTAAAACTTTTTTGAAAAATCGATAAAATATAAAGATAAAAGCGTCTATAACTGGATAAAAAGAATGATCGAAATTGATGGAAAACTTAAAAGGATATTGAAAGATTGAATTTCTGAACAAAGTTTTGTTTGTCCGGTTAATTCTGCGGGCCAGTGTATAATATGTTAACTTCTTTAATATATTCGTCGGTAAGCAACCAATTTACCATTTTTTATATATAAAAATAGAGACTGATAATGTTTAAATAACCGTAATACCTTGAACATTTTCAAACCATTACTACTAATAATAGTTTTTATTTCGATTTTCTGTCTTATCCGTTATTTATTTTCTATTCCTAAGCACTGTATTTTAACTGTTTGTTGACGAAGCGAGCATCAAGGGATTACATAACGCCGTTTCCAAACAAACCCACAAAAGATGTCAGAATTTGGAATTTGGACTTTCTGTACTGTACTTTTTCCGAACCTTATCTCTTTTCTTTCAAAAGGGGGCGTACACGAAGATTAAATTAAACGTAGCATGTCAAATTTACAGTGACCACAAACTAGTCGGATCTACAGTGGCTCTATAAAAGAGTCACTGTAGTCGGATCCAACGAAGCGAGATTACGTTAGTTCAGGGCTGTTTCAACTTCAAGTGGCCTAACGGTATCGCGCGAACCGGCCGGCAGTCCCGTCACCCGACTTGACCAGCAGAGGGTAGTAGTGTCTTGCGTGATTTCTGCAGTTGTGTTCGTTGCAACTTTTTCCTAACATAATCGACCTTGTAACTCGAACCTTTTCGGAGATATCAATAGTGTACGTACTTAAAATAGACACCCTGTATATTAACTGTGGTGTTTATTGTTAATTGTTTGCTATGATTGGTAAATGTTTAAACAAACTCTGTTAAGTTATTTTCAAAACGAGGTACACAAATCTGTTCAGAACCTAACCTATCTCTTCTGTGTCTGTCATTTGTCATTACAGTTACCATAGACTAGAAAATATAGTAGATCAGCTAAACACTACATTAACTTTCTTGTTTCTTGAAGATCAGCTGATATTCTTGTCCACTTTCTGCCGACTAACCTGTTATGATAGTCTTTATGTTTCATATCCCAAAGAATACGGCTGTTTTGTACTAGACTTATCAACAATTCCGTAAAAGTACTAACCATGTCGTCTAAAAATTGGAATTCTTCAAGGAAAATAGTAACCCTTCAGTGTCCAACTGTCCAATGCTCAGCGGCGCCGCGTGCGGCCTGACCGGCAAAATCAAATAGTTTTAACGCTAGTGCCGCTCGAGAGCCGGATGTGCCGCTGTCGTCACTAGATGCCGTCTACGTATGAGACGTGCATTCCTTGCATTTGTTTGATTCTGCCGCTCGAGCCGGAAGCTCCGCACGGCGCCGTCCACGCAAGTCATCGCGTAAGAGTCGCTGTCAATAAAATTGCGGTTGTGTGGGCCGCATCATAAAATACTTCGTTTGCAATTTTATCAGTGATTTGTAATAGGTACATTTGGGGACGTTGGCTTTTACTAGCCAGTATATCAGTATTAACGTTAATGTTTGTTGATATTTAATGGTTGTACTGAGAAATAATTGACAAACTCAGGTAAACTGTAAAACACTTATTAAGAACCAAAAAACCGAATGGTAACAAAAACGGGGCTCGTGAAAGACTAGAGGAGACGGTGCAAGTTAGTGAATAGAATTAAGCCAAATTTAGGGAAAATGTACTTCAAACAATTAGATACCAAATGTGTAATTATCTAAAACATTTTTACAAAAAAAAGTTTGAAAAAAGTTATAAAATGCCAACCTGAGAAAAGGTGATGCAAATATGGAATACCTTAAATATTTGAAAATAATGAAGTAACTTATGGTTCCTAAGAATTAACACTAAGTGTAAGGTGTAGACTAACATATTAATTACTTGCACCAGTCCTTGCACCTCCTGCCTACGTTGAGCACATTAAATATTGGACCCATAACTCTCCCTCTGATCAGCAGAAAACAGATTCTCGTATAACATGCAATGAGTATCGTCCTCATTCGGATTCAATTATTGTCCCGGCATATTTCCCATCAGAGTTGTCAAGTTTTAAATCTTCGCTTGCAATCCCCAAATTCATCAGAAGAAACTCCGTTCCTTGGACGTTTGATTTTGCACTTTGACTGCTCTTGTTTTTGACAATAATTTTTTTTTCCTGAAGTTTTTTTTATTTATTGAGTCATTTGTAGCTGCAATTAGCTTGCGTCCTCTGGGTTGAGTTTACGTTAACTTCTGAGGCAGAGTTTTGATCTTGGTCTTGGTCAACAGCTTGAATTCTGACAGGTGCATTGTCTTCGTATGACGTTTTAGAGTATGAAGGTTTATCGATATGGGCAATAAAAGTAGAGCATGAAGGTTCCTCGACAAGGGCAATCGAAGATTAGAGCAGGAAGGATTGTCGGCAGGGGTAGTAGAAGTTTTTGTTGTTTTGGCTTCTTAAATGCTAACGGTAATTCCTCTTTTCGCTGCGTCTTGTTCTGTAGCAATAAAGTCATGCCTGCGCTATTGAAATTTTTCATAAGCTCTACTAAATAATTCTATCATATCAAAAGGACTACGAGACCGTTGGTTTTGACGGATCCAATTACGAACTTACAAGTTCACTTCCGACCCTGCCGTCGAAGGACGAGCACGTTGGAAGCGGATTACAGAATTCGGCACAGGTAGTGGAAGCTTTTTGCTTAGATAACGTGGTCTAATCCTTCGGGGCGAGTCTGGAAAGTCGTGCCGGCTGGATAGGTCGCGTAGTGTAGGGTGATTCCTACTAGGGCTCCAGGTTTTATTTGTGTACGCGGCAGCGTGGCCTGAGGGCGGTCGGGGGTATTTCCTGAGGGGATTTGAAGTCTGACAGAAAGTGGTTATACCTACAGTGTGCGAAACCTCCTTGCATAAGAACTCAGTCATGCAGTGCATTAGCTTATATTTGTGCAATAGTTGGGAATTTCCACGGGCACAGGCCCGTCTTACTGGAGGTTTTTACCAAATAGTCCCCTCACACTGGAACAACGTGTAAATTCGAGGGTTGTCCTGCCTCTAACTAAGCGCCGGAAGCAGCAAAGCCAACCACTCCTCGAAAGGGGGGCACTAGAAAGCCAAAAACCAACTTACAAATTATACCCGTTAAGGTGCTCGCCCACTTAGGCGGCGCGGCGCGATTTTTTTTTTCTTTAGAGAAGTTTCCATGTATTCAAATGAAAACCCGCTCATCTAAGGGAAGCGGCGTGAGGCGACGCGCGACATGGCCGCTTGCGTCGTCTTTGAAGCATCCACGCGATGCGGTCAGGCGGCAAAATCCATCTTCGGAATCCTTCGGTCATTTTCGGAGATTATCCACTTACCTCAAATAAACAGCAAGCCTTTCTTCAGAGGTCATGTACGTCGAAACTTTGTATTTTGACGGGTAATGTATTTTTCGACAAGAATTAAGTTCATAAAATTTCTCTTTAGACATTCTGAAGTATTTAAAAAACTTTTTTTTTATCACGCTTTAGGTCATCAAATAGATGGCGGAATTTTCCAAGTTTTCCCCTCTTTTTCTTTATATTGTGGACCCAATACGACTCTTTTTTCGCTTGCTTTTGACATCTTGCTATCTCGTTAGTAACTAACTTTTGAACCAGACAGAAACGTTCCACGCTGCACCGCATCGCGTCGCGCCTCCTAAGTGGGCGTAACCTAAAAACGACGCGCCGCACTGCCTAAGTGGGCGAGCACCTTATCGATTTTCGAGTTTTAACGTCGTTAGCGAAATCCGCATCACAAAACACTTCCAATTATCCTTCGCTATTGTATTGTGGTCCATCACCCCTTGCACCATAGATGTACCGAATAATTCAATTCACTAAATGACAGTGCGCTTCGGTGCTCTCCAGTGCTCTTGCTAAAACATCTACTGCATAGGCGATATCCGGTCTAGTGACAACCTATAGACACATTAGGCTTTCAACTATTTCACGATAAGGAAAGAACTTTTCCAAATCTGGAGCGTCTTTAGAATGGATCCTGCCTCTATGGGGTAGACACTGGTTTTGATTTTATCATCCCATATTCCATTAAGATTCTTGTAGCATCTTTGTGTGATAACTATGCAGGGTTTTCTTTTCTTCTCAAATACATGCTGAATTTCATTTAGTAACTGATCCGGTTTCTGTGTCCCTTTTTGACACTATCAGTTCATCATCAACATAGTAGTGTCGATAGCATTTGCCCATCACTCGATCAGTGTATGTATAGGCAAAGATCTGCAGAGCTCTCATGAAATCCATATTTTCGCAGAAAACCAGTACGTCTTCAATTCCAGCATCTTGAGGTTTGCTTTAAGACCATAAAGACGTTTCTGAAGTTTACAGACTTGTAACGAGCCATCTTCAAAATCTTTTAGCTGGTGCATGTAAATACAGCCAGGAGAACCTGTAGATACATTAGGCTTTCAACTATTTCACAATAAGGAAAGGGCTTTTCCAAATCTGGACAATTCCATCCTGGCTCTATGGGGGTAGTCAATGGTTTTGATTTTGCCATCCCATATTTCATTAAGATTCTTGTAACGTATCATCTTTGCGTAATAACTATGGAGAGTTACTTTTGTCTCAAATAGATGCTGAATTTCATTTAGTAACTGACCAGCTTCTTCGCTTGTTGGCACTATCAGTTCATCGTCAATAGCAGTTGCCCATCACTCGATCGGTGTATGTATAGGGAAAGATCTGCAGAACTCTCATGAAATCCATAATTTAGCAGAAAATCAGTAAATCTTCGATTCCAGCATCTTGGGGCTTGCTTAACACCATAAAGACTTCTGAGGCTTACAAACTTGTATCGAGCCATCTTCAAAATCTTTTGGCTGGTGCATGGAAATATCTTCGTCGAGATTTTTATATAAAAAGCCGTAAGTGTAATTTTTCTCTGGCAGCAAAACTTAGACAGACACGAATAGTATCAAAGCGCGCCACTGGACTAAAGGTTTTATCAAAAGTCATTCCGCTTTGCTGCGCACAACCTGTTATTACCAGTTGTGCCTTAAATCTTTCAACTTCTCCATTTTCTCTATACTTAATCCGGTAAACTCATCGATTGGAAATTATTTTATTGTCCTATGGTCTCTCTACTAACAGCCACGTCTCGTTCTGCTGAAGATAGTTCATTTTCTCACGCATAGCACCACATACTAGATTGCTTTGGAGACACGGCTTCTTCAAGAGTCATTAGTTCACTATCAGCAATCCATGCAACAGGGATTCCATAGAAATCTGGTGGTTTGTTGGTTTGTCTACTTACCATGCTTATTGCAGATAACCTATTTACTAGGGACTTCCGCTTCGTTCTCGGTCGAGTAAGGACGTGTCGCGTATCGGTATTTTCGTCTTCAGTTTGGGGCGCGCGTAGACGTTCAGCCGGGGGTTGGAGCCTTAAAAAGCCGTGGATGTACAAGATTTAAATGGTTGTGATCGTCCAGCCGGTGGTGTTCGAACCTTAAATAAGCTGTGCATGTACATGTCGGAGCCTCCAGGAGTATATACTTGACATACTGGAGGGTTTAAAAATAGTATCTCTGTCCACCAAGGTGTAACCAATCTGGAAGGGTCGCTCCAGCTCTTGCTACTTCCGGGCAGAGGTCTTTACTGGCTGAATTGCTCACGCAAAGGCCATCAGAGAGTTGCACTACTACTTACTATAGCCTATTTACTTCGTGTCGTCTTCGATTGAGTCAACACGCGTTCTTTAGCGGCTCCTTTGTCGCCATTTTGGGTGAACAAGTGGCTATAGTTCAGTGACCGTTGTTTCTCTCCGAGGAACAATCGGGTGTCCTAGCCAGAAGAAATCCATATTTCTGCCTGTGCTTGCAAGGGTTCAGCTCATAGCTACGACTGTGCGTGCTCGACACCTTGAAGAGTCAAAAATATAGTCCATTGAGCCAACATTTCTTTAAGCTGCATCTCTACTGGACAACTACTCAGCCTCCTGGTAGCAACAGTCGCAATAGGTTTTAAGGGTAAGATATCCAGGCAAGCTTACTTACAGTGGCACCTAGTTTTAGTATATCTTAGATAGGCTAGTTTCTGGCCCTAGGCTGGTAGTAGGAAAGCGCCCCTATAAATCGCTATGCATGCTCACCGCGAAGGTGACGCTAGCTACACTAAAGTAATCATTTCTAACTTGCCATTTGAAAATTTTGAGTTCATGACATTAAATGATATTTCATTTGATCTACTGGACAACGGAGGTGCACACCGAAATATACAACAAGGGGGAGTGAAATGGAACAATGGACTATGACTGAGGTCAGCTGTCCTTAGTTGGGCGGTCCGAACCATTTAAAACTGAGTTTCTAGGTGAATACCGTCCAGCGAAGCCCACACGTAAAGCAAAAGTTATCCTTTCTTCCTGATTTTTCAAAATATTAAAGTGTAGGTAGTGTGTAAAAAGCGGGTATTTGTGAATCTAAAAGCATGTAATTTGAACAGCTCATCGTGTAATTTCACAAATTCAGATTGGCAACCCTGGCCAGTTGTGACCTCTAGTGGACCAAAACATTACTGATTCTTATTTCCGGGCATTTAACAAGAAATGGTTAATTATAATTACTGGGTACTGGGTAACTACTGGTGCAACAACCCTATTACCTATTATATGTCTAGTGCTTTTGTGAAGTGGTGCTGCAACAACTTTGTGCCATCACTCCAAATTTAGGGGCTTTTTTCGGCTCAAATGTGAGGGATCCTCAGATTTTTTTGGCTTAAACTACTCTATAGAACACCCCCTTTCTAGTGAAAAAATAATTGCAAGCTCGGAGATACCTATATATCACTAGACCCAGTCTGATTTCCAAGGGTCATTATAAACTCGATGTTCGTTCGTTATTTTTCTTTTCTGCAAGAACATATTTCACTTTAAAAACTTAAGTTGAGTTGAACGGGTGTGCTTCGCGTTGGACAGCCCTGCGTTCGTTTATAACCAATCAAAACCGATGCTGACCGGTTTGTGATTACTGACCAAATAAGGCTAATATAACGCTCACCCAATGCGAACGTATATATTTGCTATTTCTACTAAATGTTTTTATATAAAGTTTTTTTAAATGTTAATTTAGATCGTGATCGTTAATCACTCCACAGAATTATTTTATGTTTATCGTTTACGTCTGATTGGCGGGACTGAAGAGTGTACGCTCTACTTTTGAAGCTTATTGTCCTCCAATAGCAATTGATGGGTACGAAATAATCCGACAAAAGTTTCAATAACTGATATCTTCCATATAAAACAATTTTGTTGTTGTATCGACATAGTTTTACATTTACCAATATATAGTTGTGTTATTTTTAAAATATGCTTATGTTTTGATAAACCCAATAGTGATCCTAAATACTAAAATGTCCCACCTTGGTATGTTGCTGATATGTATTTATTTATTTATTGACGGGCAGCGCCCATTTTGCGGATATAAATACAACAGTTAAAACAACAATAATGCATGAATTCAACAAAAAGTCCTTTAATATAATATTTATTTATTTATTCAACGGGCCAGTTGCCCAATATTACGAAATAGAATATCTAAATCTACTTCACCTAAGCATCAAAGCAGTCAAGATCAGAGGTATACTGATTAGCCAATTTTGCTAAGCTAGGCAGAAAAGCGTTAAAGACATAGATAGTTCTATGTGTTGGGTTATGAAACGAAACCACTTGTCGAGTTTGTCTCGGCTGAACATGAATGCCAATCCTAATTAGGACTTGAGGACAATTGCTGCGAGAATGAAGAATGTTGTAAAAGAGTGACAAATCTTTTTGATTTCGTGTCTGCAAAGTGTCCATGTGCAGGGTCTCCTCAATCAGATGATAGTTCACAGAGTCTTGATAATTGGTTCCGGCTTGGTTTTGCTTAAACAATATATGTCTTAAGAATTTGTGTTGGTTTTTCAATATGTTGGGTGTGTACATCATAATGAGGAGACCAAATACATGAGCCATATTCCAAATGTGGGCGCACAAGGGAGCAATACAGTAGACGAATAGAATCGATGCTCTGGAAGTCACCAGCACATCTCTTGATGAAGCCCAACATTTGAAGAGCCTTAGAAACTGCCCCAGAAATATGCGGGATAAAACTCAAGCGAGTGTATCCAGATCCCATTGAGGCAAGCATCCGTGGATCTAAGTTTAAGATATAGTTTTAAGTCGTCTGCACAGAGAAGGAAGAAACTGTGTTGAAAACAAAGTGATATATCATTTATGTATAAGATGAACAACAGGGGCTCCAAGTGTGACCCCTGAGGCACACCAGACACAACATGTATCTCATCGATCGAAAGCCAAAAACTTGAACAATTGTGTTTTATCAGTCAAATAGGAGTAAAGCCATTGTAGCAAATGCCCATCGACCCCAGCCCTCCTCAATTTGTGGATTAGCAAGTGATGATTGACTGTCGAAGGCCTTACAGAAGTCAGTGTACAATGCGTGAACTTGACACCCCTCCTCCAAAGACCGGGACAAAAAATGTATGACTGACAGGACATTTAGCTAGGAATGGCCGGCAATGAAACCAAATTGCTCATCAAGTAGTTGACCTTGAAGAGAGCAAGTCAGAAAATCACACACGAGGCTTTCAAAGATCTTTGGAATGATAGGCCTGTAATAATTGGTCACGTAGGAACTATCTCCTGTTTTGTGAATAGGCATTATATTACTAGTCTTCCAGTATCTTGGAAAGACTCCTGAATGTAGAGATTGGTTAAATATAAAGAAAAGGGAGCGTGGTAATTAAAAGCTGAACTGTTTTAAAAATATGGGGGGTTAAACATCAGGACCTGGACCCCTCCCTGCCTGTATCCAGCCCTGACAGCCTAGTGTATATGTCTGATATAGAACAGTGGCGAAGCGTGCGAGTAAACAAGGTAGACACTGTCTACCCAAAAATTGTCTACCGTTTATTTGCCATTAATTTATTTGGTGAAATTGTACTAGCTGTTTAACTAACATTTTAAAAAACCATAATAAGTACACAACACACCACCGACTTGCTCTCCTTATATGTCTACGAATCTCCAAACGAAATAAAAACCGCCTAATTACAATTCCCAGACCCCAGGAAGACATTTAGAGATTTGTCTTCTGCACTAATCCAAAAACGCATCAAGCAGGTGACAGGCTGCGAGTCAGAGGTCTCAGCGTTCAGCGTACGTCCGCGATTTTCTCGGGGTCGAGAGACATTACATGATTTGTCTATCGTAGTTGACCAGCTGTTTTATTATGCTGCTGCGGGATACCGTTTACGGGAACGTTTGATATGGTCGGCTGCAGTACTTCAGTTTTGTTTTGTTTCAGGACTGCTGTAAGCTATGTATATGTTTTTATCTAATATTTATGTATGTTACTTTTATATATTAATATGTATTTTTTACCCTCTCTATATTTACTAGCACAGAATGTTACCATTTTATTGAAGTGAAACTTCTTTAGCGAGGGTAGTCAGAAAAAGTGAAAGATGAAACCGTTATCAAAGTGAAACGCCCTTTTTTAATTAATCATGTTCCAGTAAAGCTAGAAGGTTGGAATTTTCAGGACATGTGGCCGGGGTAAAATGAATTTACTGGACCCCCTGAAACTAATATAATTAATTTCGGGAGAATGGGAAGCGCTACAGGGTCGAAATTTTTATGGTAGGAGCGCCTCATAGGGCGGCTACCTTTGACCACATGGAAACGGGGCTCTAATTTAAGGGGGGATTTTGGGGAAAACCGTTTTTTTGCCGATATCTCTGCAAACGTAAAAAATTGTTAGGGACGTTAATTAAGAGTATTATAAAACGAAATAAAGAAAAA
Source organism: Pissodes strobi (assembly GCA_016904865.1). Lineage (NCBI taxonomy): Eukaryota > Metazoa > Arthropoda > Insecta > Coleoptera > Curculionidae > Pissodes > Pissodes strobi. The sequence continues at coordinate 57,691 of MU183616.1, read as the reverse complement.
AATAAAAAAGGTTAGAGAAACGCGGTTTTTGGTGAAAAAAAAGGCGCAATAGTTCAGCTACGAGACCGGGGATGGCAAGAATGCGAAGAATAAAAATACTTTATGCCAAAAAAATCAAATTTTTTGAAAAAATGGTAATAAATTAAAAAAAAAACTAAAAAGCTATTCGGAGAGTTATTAAGAGTATTAAAAAACGGAATAAAAAGAACAATTAACGAAAATAAAACAAGAAATTAATCGGAAAGTTAACGAAAGTATTATAAAATCAAATAAGAAAATAAATAATAATAAAAAAGAGGAAAAAATTGTTCGGAAGGCTACTAAAAGTATTATAAAACAATATAAATAAAAAAATAACAAAAGAGTTAGAGAAACGCTGTTTTTCTTTGAATAAAAAGTTGAAAAAAGGAAAAAAAAAAATAAAAATGTCGACATAGACCGGGGCAAAAGTTGAGAAAAAACACTCTAAAAAAACTCATTTTGTAATATCTTTTTCAGAAGTTTCACTTCAGTTGTGTGCTTATAACGGTGATGAACATATTTTTTGTATTTTAATTAGTATATATCATTGTTTTTTTTTCATAAGGTTTATGAAATGGAGAAATCATAGTTGATAAGCATTTTTGACATTAACAACGATTTTTATTATCTTCGTCTACCCGAACAAAAAATGCACGCTTCGCCACTGATATAGAAATAGTTAAGCTACTTATATGTAACTTATTAAATATCATTTCATTGGGTATATGGCATGTTTTCTTGCTTACAAACTTCCAGATTTTTTATAAGTTAGTGGTAAGGGATATCTCAGTAAGCTGAACATAGTCTCTCGGTAATCCTGCCTCTTTAGGGCCTTACCCCAGCTCTTGCATTACAGAAATTAACATAATCAACATATAAATTTGAGTTAACATACAGCTTATGTAGTTTTTTCTTTTCGATAATTTTTGAGTTAAGTTCATTGAAAAACCAGATGGGAAACTTCTTTGAAGTCTGTATATTGTGAACTAGTTAAAATCATTAATTAAATATCACCCTGTCGCAAGTTTGAACCTGAACTTGAAAAATGTTATATAAACATTCACTGTTAATTATAAACAATTTGAGCGCTCGACGGGAGCGACTTTAATCCTTAATAATGCAGCCATCAGCTTTGTAACATATAAATACGCAGACAAACGCCGAGTTAACCAGAGTTTCGGATCTCTCAAACCGCTCAATTAGTCGCTGGGCAGTACACAGGTACGTCCACTTCTAGTTGTTCTATCCCACAACCCCCATAACTGAGAACACTTATGCACAGGTATAAGGTTGTCAGGTCCTTACCTAACCTGGGTGAACGTATGCACAGGTATACGGCATTCGGGGGCTACTAAAAGTATAAGAGAGAGTCGAATTTATGAAGTATTACAACTTCTAGTAAAGGGATAGTTTTTGGGGAGTTTTAAAAAGTAGTGAAAGTGCCTTAGCAATTTGTGATAAACTTAAAATACTTACCTTATAAATATCGGAACAAATACCTAAATAAAAGACAACCCGCTCACATAAACTTTATTCATAAAATAGTAACGTCGCTTGCTAGACAAACTTTGAACTAAGCCTCCCTCGAGAAGACATGCATTTCATATTAATTGGGTATAGTGTAAACTCTTAATTCATCTATAATATTAAACACGCCTTTATTAGTATACAATCTAACCGTTGTTAAGTTTGTTTGTAAATAAACTTGTTATTGTTTTTATCGATGTGTCTCCTTTATTATCTCTTCTCAACTTGACGTAGTGCGTTCCTAAATCTGAGTTACTCTCCTACACGCTAAGTAAGGCGTGTCGTCACAGATAAAAAATACAAGTCGTGACAATATTATCATTGAGATTTATTCACGAACAAACCATCTCAAACCAAACCGGACATATTAACATTGAGACAGCATTATAATCAACTAATTTAAAGTCTCTATAAAACCCGTTGCCTACGAGTTCCCTGTTTCTCTCACTTGAGGTTAGTTTAAAAGTTGATAATGGAGGATGATACCTGTCAACCGGCAGCACAATTTCCTCCTCGGCCAAATAGATCTCAAGGTCCTTATCTGTCACCGAGTACCAGGTCCAGCAGAGAATTCGCCTCATTTAATATATGGTTGACTTGAAATAAGCTGTGGAGAGAACACATATGTGTCAGCACTTGTCAGGTTTCAACTTCATTGGGTGGAGCAGGAGCCCTTGCTGGGGCAACAAAGCCAAATCCTTCAGGGGACCAAATGCTGTGAGGCAGGTTGAAGTCTCCCAATAAACAAATCATACAGTGAGGAAGTTCTTCACAGAGTCCATCCAAGCAATCACTAAAAGTTGTGTACCTTTCAAAGGAAGAACGAGGTGGAAAATACCCCGTTCCCAAGATTTTTTCCCCAGCGCCAATTGAAACAAAGAGCTGTTCCAAATGAGGAGCTGAGGACAGGGGCTTACTTTTTATACTCTTGTGTATCGCAATGAGCACACCTCCACCTCTGGAGTATATAAGCTGGTTTCGGTTGATCTATCTTTCCTGTACATTTTATAGTTATATAGGCAGAGCTCACTGTCAGATGTCAGCCAGGTCTCATTAAATACAATTATGCTATAATGGGAATAAGAAGCATTGAGTCCAGTTTGGCCCGGAGACCCCTAACATACTGAAAATAGAGTAACATGTCTGAAAAGGACTCTGTTAGTTTTTTCACATGGTTCTGGAAGCACCATTGACATGTTTAATTGTAAGGTTTTGTTCACCATCTCTCTGCCTTTTTTCAACTCATTTTTAAGTTGGTTAAGATTTTGCCGTTGAGGAATAGTTAGATCAGTATCAATAGATTTTTGAGATCTATCAAGATTTTTCTTATTTCTAAGCACTCTACGAACATCCACTGCAGAACTAAGCCTGACCCTAAGGGAGCAATAGACATTTTTGTTCTTTTTGCCCATATGAGCATTATGCTTGATTTCTATACGACCATTAACCAGGTCTGAAACAAATACCTCAGTTGTAGTCTTATCTTCTTGTTCGCCCTTCTCAGGAAAGTAAAAAAGCATTATGTTGCATGATCTCCTTTGACGTTCAGTCATTTCGGTCAATACATTATCCCTGAATTTATATTGTTAATTGTTACTAAAGCGATTATTGGTCTTAACCTTAGATTAGGTAAGAGTAAGGATACCGCGCATGACATTAAGCCAATGTACTGAAATTGAAACCTTTTCAGAGCGGCGGCCATTATTTATGTGGCAAACACATCTATTGTTGTGGCGATGCTATTTTGCAGTTATTTTGTGAGTTTTTGAACAAAGAGAGATAAAAACTAAGATTCATAATGGTAAATTGTTCGGCATATGGTTGCATGAGTCGAAGTGAGAAGAAGGAGTCTGGAATTTCATTTCACAGGTAATTATTGTCTGCTGACCTTGTAGTTTATTTGCATATTTCTTGTTTTAATAATAATGCATAATGTACACATTGTGTTACTTCTGAGTATATCATGGATGTTTATTTAATCATCGAGAGTAATTTTATACCCGATCTTGGATATTTTCAGTCATCAAATAATCAATAAAGCCATAAATCTTCTTCAAGGAGAGTCATTCAACAGAGGCGTAGGTAATATATTTTTCATACTCTACCTATAAAATGGCTATATTATTTTACGACTGAAAATTACTTATAATTTCAATTAATTTATTGAAGTTACCCAGTAAATTATGTGGCAGCTGGTAACAGGCTTTTTCCCATGTTATCTGTCCTCTTCTTTCCTTGTCTAAGGTTTTAAGAGATGAAATTTCTGATTTTATTTCGCCTAGAGCTGAGTTAAAAATAGATTTTATTTCCTTTAGGTCATCTTTTAATTTATATAGGTCTTAGAATTGATTTATGAATTCCAAGGCCGTGTTAATGCTGCTCTTCACTTCAGCAATCTCAGCCTCGAGAATAGTAACACGATCAGCAAGCCGAAAAACATCTCTGATCTTTGCTGCGCAATGTCTGCATAAGTATGGGATTGTTCGGTTGGAGAGCATAAGAGTTCGAATTTCAGTTGATGAAACATCAAAACATTTCTTGCACATAATAAGCTTACAAAGGTCACATGGATATCCAAATAATTCATTAGAATTTCTAGTAGGCTCCTTGAAAATACATGCTTGATTGCACTTGAAGCATGTGCCTGACATTGTAAGGTTTGGTTATATGTTAATGTTAAAGAAAAAAGTAACTTTTCCTCCAAATAAAATATGCTGTTTTTTCTTCAAATGTCGACAAATTAATGCAAAAACATCTCTTTTTAATAGTAATAATATCTAATTATTATTAAAGATAAATGGGTTCGCAAGGCGGCTTAGACCACGGTCGTAGGTGGCCTTGCTTAGACCGGTGTCGGTGAATTTGTAACATGAAGCTGTCAGTGGACACTGTCAACAATAATTATTTTTTAAAGATTGCGTCTCCGATTGCGTTTTAATTCCGTATTGATAAGCAGTTATTGAGTAAGTTCGATTAAATAATAACCAATTTGTTCCTAAATTAGTGATTTTTAGAAATGTAGTCACAAATTGAGTGATAAATACAAATTGTAGTTTAATAAATCTTGAGTTGTTGACGCTTATTTTGTTGTCTGTTTGTATTGTATCTATGTTGCTATGACAACACTTTTACCTCCGCCGGCGGAAAAGTGAAAAGTAAAGCTCCGGCGGAGGAAAAACGAAACTTCACTGCCGCCTACACAGTCGAGTAATGACGGATTTACTGACGTTTGAAGAAAAAAATATTTTCACACACAAAAGTACACCACTACTCTACAAACAAGATAATACCAAACACAGTGATATTTTCACCATATATACACACCAATTTATACCGGAATCGCCTTTCTGATTGGCATTATAAAATCCTTTACACAAATAGTGCACTATGTAAAAATCGGCCTTTCCTATTGGTCGATCCGCATGGCCCTCCGCTCGCTACGGGGGCTTAAGAAAAGGAAACTAACCAGGTGCTAACCCAAGACATACCCAAAATCAAGAAAAAAACTGTTTAGAAACATAATCTTAAAAAAATAATAAAAAAAAGCAGCGGGGTTGGAACCAGTGGCGTAGCTACCGGGTGCCGGGTGGGCCTGGGGGGGCAAGGCCCCACGGCGCCGGCGCTAAGAGAAATTAGGCGCCGCTCCGAATTTATAAATATGCTAATTCTAACAATGCTCATGAGCTTAACTGCGTTTTTAAATTAATTAAATTATAATACAATCAAAGATTAAAGACCAAAATATGTATTAAACTTTTTACCCAACCAATACATTTTGTGTCAGGTATTTATTATTTATTCTACGTGGAATAAAAAGATGTATCCCAGCGCGGCGGCATGTGGTACATGCAAATTTGTAAAAACGCTGCGTACGGCGGCATTCGACTTCAAAGACAAAAATTCCGATGATTTCCGTCGTAAAAAAGTATGTGTTTTTCAGAGTTCTTCTTCTTTCATTCTTTACTGGATATGGCTTCTGTCCTTCAAGAGACAATTGGCCAGCACATTTTGAAAGTGGCACCCAGAAAGCTGTCTGGCTCTAGGCCATGTTTTAGATACCATTTTTTTTAGTTTCGAGTTAATCAATATAACATTATGTAAGTGCTGTGAAACGTGGGTGTATTTTTTTTCTAGAGTGAGTACTGTTAGTATTGACAAACACAACAAAGGAGATGACAACACAATCGGAGGGAACACAGAATTGAAAGGGAATCAATTATATATTTAATGTTGTATAGCTGTATTGCCAGTGTAAAAGGTTAGAAAAAGAAAAATTTGACAGATGATAGAAATAGATCATCAAAGTTATTCATATTGTTGTATTTACAATTTTATGTTATTGACTTTAAGGAATCTGTTAATCAATTTAATCACGTTAATGTTCAGATTTCCAAGTACAGTGGACATTGAAATATGGGTAGGCATATTTTCCTTAATCATGCATTGATAGAAATCTAAGTTTGAGGTTATGTTTATAGGACCTTCTAAAAAGATGTGATTGAGGTCATCTGTAAGAGGGGGGGGTTATGGTTTTCATTAAAGTAAGGGGTCTTTGTCTAATGCGCACTAGGCTATTTCAGCGTTTTTTTTAGGGGCCACAACTTTTATTGGAGGGCCGCAACCTTTACTGGAGGACCACTACTTTTACCTGCAGGCCAGAACCACCTTTTTCTAGTGGGTTGGAAGCAGGCTTTCCCAGCAGCAATTATCAGCCAATCTCGACACCGAGCAATCGAGACCTCGGCTAGATCTTCCCCTCGGGGCCATCGAGAGGCAGTATCTGAGGGATCTATAGGTGCCCGGCGCCTCCACCAGAGTTCGACGACCGGATTTGGGATATCGTAGAGAAGCTTAATCTTTCATTGATTCGTTTGTTTATCCGTTTAATATAATCGCTCTTAGTTTTTCTTCTGTTAATATAAATCAAACATTTACCGCCAAGCTTCAAAATAGCTCATTAATTTTATTTTCATTTATTCACTGGTTTATCGGACCAGTTAATCTGTTTGCTCTGAATTTTCTCTCTTTTTAAGATAAGTCAAGCGTTGGCTCAATAATTTTATTCTTTTCATTCATTTATCAAGTAATATAACCGCTCTGAAGTTTCTCTCTTTATAATATGAATCAAGCATCGACAGCCACGCTTTCAATAGTTTTATTCTAGTTTTGTCCTTTTATTGACCACAGATACAAAGAGGACTTTCTTTAATGCCTATCATATTTAGATATTTGCCCGTAAGACAATGGCCTGTTCTCATTCAAGGTTGTGAGATGTCTTTTATCGATGTACAGGTGTTTTTTATAAAATGGAGTTTTTGGAAAGCTATCCTGAATTTTTGCATACCATCTTCCTTTCCGCTCCAGAGAGAATTTCCATATTATGTTGTGCTCTTTCATTATAGAATTTTTTATTATACTTAAAATATGATCTTTATAAAAGGGCAAGTTCTTGGGGATATTAAGCTGTCTGCCTATGTTGGCTAGTTTGTCTGCATTCTCATTTCCCTTAATTTTTGTATGTCCTGGTATCCATGCTATGCCAATGTCCGAACCTGCCTCATTTGCTGTAATTAGTAGGTTTTTTGTTTTAAGGGTGTTATAATCCAAATTTTGGTTTATATAATTTTGATTCATTCTTTCAATGGCACTTTTAGAATCTGTAAATATTATCGTTTTTTTAGCATTCTTCCTCAAAAAGTATATTAATGCTTCATATATAGCTACCACCTCGACAGAGCATATATCATATTCATCAGGCAGTCTAGAACTGAAATTGTATTTCAATTTAGGGCAATGGATTCCAAATCCAGTTTTATTCCCTTTTTAGATCCATCTGTATAAATAAATGTATATTCATTTTTGTACTTTTCCGTGTTAATCAAAAATAGTGTTTTAATGCATGTGTCCTTTTTGTTCAAGTTCAAAGTTATAATATTAAGTTTTTTTATTTGAGTTTCGTATTTGATGTGAAAACCAGGTAATTTGTCAAGTTTTTCTATTTTAGTTCTGTATTGGAAGAAATCATTATATGCTTGTAGTAAATATGGTATATCTTTTCCTCTCCAGTAAATTAGCATTTATCATATGATGTATTTTAATCGCTTTTAGCATAAGTATAATGGGGTGATTGAAAATATTGATTATTTTTTATAAGAATTTCGTTGCAAGCCATCGTTGCCTAAATTCAAACACCATTTGATTACTCTCAGTTATTAGTACGTTTGTGGGGGTGGTTTTTGTGCATCCAAGAACTATTCTAAGTGTTTGGAATTGTATATTTTTTAATTTTGTTAAATTTTTCTTATTAATGTTTAGGGGAAATGCTCCATATTCTATGTGTGACATGACGAGTCCCAGGTAGATATTAGACAAGGAGTTCAGAGTTTCGTATTTAGGAAGTACCATTAGCCAGTCTAAATCACCGATCTCCATATATGGATAAGCACAAAGCGATCCAAATCATACTGATTCATGCGTCTTCAGATGTAAACAAAAGAAGGTAATTCTGAGACTGCGCAGTTTCAATTAGCAGGTTATCGATCGATTCCACGTGCTTCATCACCGCATGGCCGCGAATAAGCGACAGGTCCGGATTTTAAGAATTTGGAAAAATATTTTTGCCGTTATATATATTACCAAAAATTTCATCAAAAGCAAGTTGATAGATGATATATTTAACACAAAAATTGCAAGCCATTGGTTTTTAAAAGAAATAGAATAGACCAACCGATAAAATATACAACTTTTGCTATTTTTCCGAATCTTGCTTTGTTTTGGAGACAAAAAAAAACTATTTCTTTCCTCGTCCCTGGGCGACACAAAAACCAATTAAAAAATGTAAAAATATGACAGTAAGTATATAATTATGTTTAAGGAATAAACCATTGATAGGTATGCAAAAAAAATACTACCAAATATTTTGGTACCTACCTAATTTTTACATTCTTTATATGTGGCATGCATTTTTTTTGTTAAAAATATTAACTAGTTTGAACAAAATGATTTTATGACCAAGAAAATTTAAATGATTTATACTGTAAAATCTGTGTAACACAGGCGCAGCACTGAAACTTGTAAATTTTCAAATATACATATTTTTTAAAATCATCCCTTTGATTCAAAAATATTAAAAAATGGAAGCACCTCCTAATAAAACCCTTTTTATATGCGTTTGCCTTAAATTTTTCTTTCTCTTTAAGTTAGTCTTGAATAGGTACCACTTTTAAAAGAGATTTGTAATATTAAAGTATTTTGCATTCACACATTACATACCACAATCTGTAGGCAAGAAATACACCTTTTTTTACTTTTTTAAAATATGAATTTTTGTTGCATTGAATAGCTAAAATAATTTTGGGGCAAAGAAAGGTTTATTAAAACAAAACATCATGATATAAACGTTTTATTTACATTAACTTACATTAGGTAGTAGTAGCAGTCTATTTGGAAAAAGCCAATAATACAAAATATGTAGGTAGTATGTACCAAGATACAAAATTCTTAAGACTATACACACGTCTAAATGCTCATGAAAACCTTAAAACATTTAAGAGTAATTAGGAAGATTCCTGCGAAATTAAACTGATTATTTTTTATTACAACAGTGAAAAAAAAAATCGATAAGTATTTTTTTATTTCCACTAAATATGAATATTACGATAGCTATGCCAGCTTTTAGTTTTGTATATATAGATATACTATGCATGGTATGACGTAATAATTCGCATTTAAAGATCCTTTACACAAATAGTGCACTATGTAAAAATCGACCTCTCCTATTGGTCGATCCATCTAGTATTACGATATGTCTGCGTGATGCAATGGATTTCTATCGAGAGCTCTTGTGGTGTAGAGGTTTACATCGTTGGGTCTCACCTGGAAAACACGGGTTCGAACTCCGTTGCTTTTTTTTTTAAAGAATATGTTTCTAAACAGCTTTTTTTCTTGATTTTGGGTATGTCTTGGGTTAGATTGGGTTAGCACCTGGTTAGTTTCCTTTTTTGAGCCACCGTAGCGAGCGAAGCGAGCGGAGGGCCATGCGGATCGACCAATGGGAAAGGCCGACTTTTATATAGTGCACTATTTGTGTAAAGGATCTTATAATGCTAATAATTCATATGTATTGTGACGTCATAAGCACATTTCAAGGTGTATCTGCCTCATTTTTCGCCTTATGAAAAAAATAAAAAAACACGTGTCCACTTAGTTTTCATGGGCTATCGAAAAATTGATGAAACTCCCTCATTGTTCCGTATACCTGTTTCTGCTATTTTAATAGATTTAAAAAAAAAATAGCGTATGATATACGTGTATAAGAGGCCTTTAAAGCCCTTGCGACTTACAAAACACTCCCCTGCGCGTCGTGTTTTGAAATATGTCGCGCGTGCTTTAAAGGCCCTCTTATACACTTATATCATAATATACTATTACAGACTGTTCTATAGGTTCAACATAGAAATAATCCGTGGGGGAAACTTTAACATTTTTTTCCAATTTTAACTCCCTTCTTTTATTTTTTCTTTACCTTTACAGATAGAAAAGACATACAAATTGTACTTTACGTCACTCACTACACTTTTCTGTCCTAAATTTTTAAAAGAAGGGGGTAAATATTGGAAAAAAATTAAAGCTCCCCCCACGGATCATTTCTATATTATTGAACCCATACATGTAGTATGTAAAACAATTTTTAAAAATCTTTTAAAATAGCAGAAACAAGTATGGGGAACAATAATTACCCATTTACGGATCTAAAAAAAACTGTTTAGAGCATCAAAGCTCCTCAACACAGTAAATTAAAATCCATCCTACCTATAAGAAGACTCTTTTAATACAAAATGATAAAACTGAATAAACTCACTGCTATTTATGCATCGTGACAGTAAATAAACCCTTTTTAAGATATTATTCTCATATTTTGTATATAATGCTGCAGTTATCCTTAAAAGAAAATGATACTTACTTAAAATAAGAAATCCCTGGTATTCTACCCTTAGTTTGGCAACACCAAATCAAACACCGTTGAGTATTTTCTTTGACCTTGGCAGTTGACGCCATTGTCTTTTAAGGTCTTTTGTCTTTAAATCATATTCCTAACGTCTACACCAACTTATACACTAACAAAATACACTAATAACGAACTATTATAATAATAAACTAAACTAGATGTCCAGGAGTAAACCAGTTATTTTCAACGAAAACGATAATATAAACCACTCAGACGCACGTACGTACTTCAATAAGTGAACGAAACGAAACTCCGAAACCCATTACGGCAAACACAGAAAAAAGAATTATATCAAGCGCAAGCAACAAGCAAGATCAGAGAAATTTGATAATATTTTTGATTACCGAACTGTAAAAGCTTTATGAGCTGATTTCGTTTTGTCGCTTCTCGGTGTTTGTGCGCATGAGTAAAATTATCCTATTTTCAGTTCTGTCCGACGCAGAACCCGGTTTTTTTCCCCATGATTGGTACGATTTTTCGACGCTTGCAGACGGTTTGTGCTTATCCATATATGGAGATCGGTGGTCTAAATACCCTAGCACTACTAAGCATAGAAAATGAATTTGCCCAAAAAATTAATTTTGATCAAATAATCGATCAATTTACGTCGATTTAAAACCGAAGAAAGACTGTAATGTTTAATTAATTAATTAATTAAGGTTACACATTTTTTGTTTATGTTTATGTACGTATGTACCTGTTGGTTGGTTGCCGTTTATATATTTTATAAAATATACGTTTAATATTATGATGTATTATTTTTGGATTAATTTGCGTATAATATACACAAAATATAGGGTTGTTTTAGGCGCCAGCGGATAGGCTTGCCCCCCGGCGCCGACATTTCTAGTTACGCCACTGGTTGGAACCCGGGCCGTCCAGGTGAGACCCAGTTGCCTAAACCTCTACACCATGAGAGCTCTTGACAGAAATCGATTGCATCACGAAGACATATTGTAATATGAGGTGGATCGACCAATAGGAGAGGTCGATTTTTACATAGTGCACTATTTGTGTAAACGATCTTAAAATGCTTCTGATTGAATCAACTCCCGTTGCGGTTTATAACGATGCAGTTGTTTACGGTGGTTGCCATGGCAACGCACCATATTATCTGCATATTATAGATAAGCGCTTATGGGAATGACACCACCTCGAAAGTAAGATTCATTTCCGAATTGGGATATCGGGTGTTTTTAATTCGTGTTTAACAGTGGTTGCCACGTTGCATTTGCGTATAGGTGCGTGCATTACTTTTGAAATTTCTGTTTGTTGTTGGTTTTCGGTTCGGTTTTCGATAATACAACTAAATAAAAATGACTTCCTGTTTATGATCCGGTGTTTTTTTTTCCTCCTTCCTTATTTGTAGGTAAAATTATGTAAAGTAAAATTTGATACTACTCTCGCTGGAGTGGGGGAGGAGGTAAGAGGTAATTAAATTTTATTCACCAGTTCTTATTGTCACGAGCCGCCAGCCGCCACTGGCATATGTAAACATTGGCTCTCAACAAGCGCTGTCCAATATTCCTCTCTGAATGGCTACATAAAAGTGAGTTACTTTTTGCCGGAGAAGTCATCATTTTTGTCAAGCAAAATATGGAAACTGGAGGAACCCTTACAGAAGGTTCATATTGAGATTAGTGGCACTTGAAAATCTGCCCGTTAGAAAAACCAAATATTTAGTTAGTACACTTAGCGATGTGAGCCAATGTTTCTGACAATGTCATGTCACAGTGAAAATGAATATGACGGTTATTGTCATATATTTTCGTTAATTTAAATTTCTGACTGTTAAAGAAATAACTGACCGTCATTAAGACGCATGACAGTAACACAATATCAGCTGACTTTCGATTTTTAAGCTTCAGACAAGGTACAACACGTTATTCAGTGCGCGTCTTAACCGCGGATGGTGTTTCGTAGTTTCGTGCGAGTTCAGTAGTTCGGCTGCTTAGTGTGTTCTACAAGTGCATTAATTGTGCTTGTTTTTTGTTGTTGAGTGGTCTGGACAGTGAAGACATATGCTTAAAATTTAAAAAACTATTAATGTTGACGAACGCTCTGCAAAATCAAAATTTACCTCAACGGAGCCCTCAAATTCCACGATAACAATATAGATGATGACCATGAAAGCTGTACCAGTACTTGTACTGATACACAACTGAGGAACATGCCTGCATAATGGAGGAGATGGAAGATGCACTTTAGTTAGATTATTGACTTTATATTATGAGTTATGTTATATTCCATCAGGATGTTTTTGTTTTGTCTATAAAGAAAATTTTAGTTAATTTTAAAAGCCTTTATATTGGTTTCTGGTTTGGGTTTATTTTTGTTTCTGTTTATTTTTTTGTGTGTTTTAGTATTATTTAAATAAAGTTGCATTTAAGTGTAGGAGAGAGTTTATGTCTGTAATTGTTAATGTTTTAATTTATGTCTATATCATTATATCTACTTTCAAGATAAACCAATAAAAATTACCAACAATGATGTTATTACCGTCACATGTCACATAAAAAAATTATCGCCATTTTACATCCCTAAGTACACTACCCCAATAAAAGTCCTGTAATCAGTAATATATTAAAAATGCTTAGAAATTGTGTTGATGATACTGATTGGCCGGTAGTTTTGGACATCAGAATTGTAGATTGGAGTAATAAAGCTAGAATTCCGGAAAGAACCTTCTTAGTGATCTTCTTCTTGAGGTGCCTTATCCACTCAGTGAATGTTGGCGACAATTCTGGCATATTCTTTTCGATCTTGGGCGGCTCCGAACTCTGAAAAGTGAATGGGCGTCGAGGTTTGTCCATTCTCTTATGTTCTTCAGCCACGAAAATCTCTTTCTCCCGATGCCTCTCTTTCCCTCAATATTTCCTTCCATAATTAGCCTTAGGAATTGGCTCTTGGAATTTCTGAATATATGCCCTTAAGTATGCAGTTTTCCTTATTTTCACTATTTGTAGCAATTCTCTTCCTCTTTCCATTCTATCTATGACTTCATTGTTCGTCTCGCGATCCGTCCACGGGATCTTTAGCATCCTTCTGAAAACCCACGTTTCAAAGGCTTCCAGTCGGTTCATGGCATTGTCCTTTATTGTCCATATCTCCACTCCATACAGTAGCGCAGAGTAAATGTAACATTTCACAAAGCGGTACCGTGATTTCAAATTAAGGTTGTTGTTGCTGAGAAGAGTTCTCATGTTCATGAATGCCACTCTGGCTTGCTCGATTCTGCTACGTATCTCCACGTCTGGGTCTAGGTCTTCAGTTATCCAGCATCCTAGATATCTAAATTTCGTGACCTGTTGGATTTTCTTACCATTCACTATGTTGTCCGTGTTAATCTTTAGGTCGAGTCGTTCTCCTTCGGAAGATATTCTGTCTATCAGGCGTTGTAATGCTTCCTGGTTATCTGCTATTATGACTGTGTCGTCAGCGTAACGTAGATTGTTGACCACCTGACCATTGATTTCGATGCCGTCATCTGTATCTTTAAAGACACTTTCGAAAATTATTTCAGAGTCTATACTCTGAAACAATTTTCTAAAGAGCCTTGAAAGATACAGATGACGGCATCAAAATCAATGGTCAGCTGTTTTAATCTATATTAAAGAGTAGGCAGGAGAAGACGCAACCCTGTCTTACTCCCTTTTCTATCGGAAATCTCTGTGTAGAATCACTTCCCACCTTCACCGATGTAGTTTGATTTATGTATAGGTTCTTTATAAATCGTAAATCGTTCTTATCTATCATCCTATCTTGGAGCATCTTTATTAGGTTAGTATGTTTGATACAATCGAATGCTTACTGGTAATCTATGAAGCACATGAAAACGTCCTTGCACTGGTATCTGCATTTCTGGAGTAATACGGTAAGGCTGATAGTGCTTCACGTGTACCGAAGCCTTGACGGAATCCAAACTGGGTAGGGCCAATGTCTCTTTCGCATCTATTGTAAATTCTCGTATGAATTATCTTTAGGAACATTTTTAGGACTTGACTCAGTAAGCTGATCATGCGGAACTTATCACAGTGGTTTGCGTTTGGTGTTTTGGGGATCGGTACAAAAATTGACTGGAGCCAGTCCTGTGGTATCTCGCTCATCTCATATATGTTGTTGAATATTTCTACCAGCGAGTCTACATTCTCATTATTTTATTTAATTTATAGTTTTATTATCTCTACATATACGTCGTCTGGACCTGCTGCTTTTCCTTGCTTGCTTTGTTTAATTGACTTGAGGACTTTTGATTTCAGTATTTTTGGGGAGGGTTCACCTTCATAATCATCTGTGAAATCTCTTAGTATTCTCCGCATATAGTTGTTGCGTGTAGTTCTTCCAATGATGAAGGAGTTCCTTGGGGTCAGAGATGATTATATTGTCCTCGACTATGTTGTTCAGATTGCAAGGCTTTGTTCAACCTGTAACTTCTTTCACTAATTTATGTGTGTTAAAATGATCATGTTTCTCTTCCAGTTCTTCCGGCTCTGTGCACCTTTCCTGTAACCATTGTTCGTTAGCTTTACGGATCTCTTTCCAAATTTCTTTGTTGATCTTCCTGTACTCCAGCTCGTCCTTGTTCTTGAAAGACCTACACTTATCCATAAGTGTCAATATATCCTATGTCATCCATTTCTTCTTTTTGTTGCTTGGTGGACCAATTTCGTTGTTTGTAACAGTCACAATGGCGTCCTTAAACCTGTTCCAGGTCGTCCACGCTAGATGGGCCCTGATTTCGGGACATGGTTCCGGCGAGTGATAGATTAAAAATATTGTATAGTGCACCCGCCAGTGCAACGCTACAGTATTTAAGCAAATATATACCACGAAATTCCTGCTAATTAGCCGAAATACTAATCAGATAGTTATACACTGAGGTAATTTTCCCCTCATAATAAGACCTTCGAAAGAAAAATAAATTTAATATAAATGATTTAATGACAAATTACGATAAACAAAACACTCAAAATAATGTGAGTGCATGCTTACCAACAAATCTTAATATATTAAAATAAATGAACCTTACTCTAAAAGACTTGATAAAAATAACTTAAATTAACTACACCGAAAACTTAAGACTACGGTTATGTTGGTTTTGGCGCCTTATTCTTTTGGAATAGCTTTTGTGGTCCTCCAGGCTTGTTAGGCCTACCTCCAAAGTTACCTGTAAAAACCATGTTACTTGAATATCATATTTCCAGAGCAGAGCAGTGAAAATATAAAATATTGTTACAATAAAACAAATTATATTTCTGATGCTCCAAATATCCAATACCTTTCGGACTGTTTTATTTTTTGATGAAACATTGTGAACTTTTAGCAAAATGCACTACAACACGGTTTTATGGTGGTGGATGTACTCGGGTTTTATCCACGATTTTCGCACTCGACACGCGTTTCGCTAACCATGTTAGCATCATTAGGAAATGATTAAATAGTTTCTGATGATGCTAACGTGGTTAGCGAAACGTCGAATGCAACAATTATGTTTCGGTATTGTGGATAAAACTGTGTTGTAGTATTGTGAAGTGATATTTCATGGTAATGGTACACAATACACCCAATAAATGTAATTTTCCAATAATTTCAACATTTCTTATTTTAAAAATATGCCCGTCCAGACGGGTGAAACTAATTTTGAGGGTTATTCGATTAATTAGCTATTTCTTTTGTCATTTGTGTCGTGTTAAGTTTCCTGCTGTGTCTAGTAAACATTTTGAATATTAGATAGGATTACTAAACTATTATTAACCCATTATTAACAACCATGTTACTAAATTATCAAGAATACCTATTTTGTTATAGTGACTACTTTAAAAATGAAGATCGGAGATGAATTATCCTCATTACTTAGTTGAATTGGATAAAGTAATCCATATATTTGAGAAAACTCATTTTATTAATTTTAGTAAATATGAAAACCTGAATAATACAAACAGCTAGGAATAAAGGTCAAACGATCATACATGTGTATTAAATCAGGAATATACAAATCTAACTCCAATTAAGGGTAATAATTAGTTTCACTAACCCCTCTGACAGATTAGTTACAATAATTGGAATCTCATTTTTATGTTTAGAACATTTCGTGAGGGGTACCCCTTTATTATTAAAATCAGAGGGACTGGCGACGGTTTGAAACTTTTTATCAAGAAAATGATAACAGAGATCTTCATGATCCCTCAAATTTTAGGCCAATTTCCTTGCTGTCCATCCTTTCAAAATTTATCGAAAATTTGGTTAGGTATCGTATAATGTCCTACTTAAAGTTGAATAATATTTTTAACAGCACTCAGTTTGGGTTCCAGGAGAAGTTAAACACGAATGATGCTATCTACAACTTCCTCCATGAGCTTTATTACCAAATAAATGAGGGGTGGAGCTTCCGCTGCGGTTTTCTGTGACTTAACTAAAGCTGCCACAGGTGTGGCACTATCATGGTTCTTCTCTTATTTAAAAGACCATCGCCAGCGTGTTTTTGTGGGCTCCAACCATCCCGAGTGCGGGTCCTTGTCATGGGGGGTGCCTCAGAGTTTGTCCTGGGTCCAATACTTTTCCTCCTCTATATCAATGATCTGGCAAATCTTGATATACGGGGAAAGTTCACTCTGTTTGCCGATGATACAACAATCCTCTGGCATGGTTCAGATAGAGATGCACTGCTGCAGTATCAACAGATCTTGTTATGTCTGGCGAGCTAAATGGCCTTTAAGCAACGATAAAATCTTCTGCACCCTTGGCTTTGTTTACCCATTGCTGCGCACATAGGTTAAACCCTGTGCTGCAGCAAGGCACTAAACAAATAGATAAAAGCCGAGTTTTTTTCTGTACATTGTTAGGTATTCCAACATTTTTTCATAATTCACCGAAGCGCGCCTTTGTTCTCGATCAAATAGTCGGAAAAAGGATACCACGATCGGTTGAAACACGCTGGTATACCCGTTCCAAAATCCTCAACTTAGTTGCTACTGAATGAGACGACTTAATATTAGTGTTTCAAACTATAATTGACGACAAAACTTCAGGTTCAAAATCGGTAAATTCGGCAAAGGGATTTTTAAAACATTTTCAGTACTTTGACTTTGGCTATTTTAACAAGAATCTATTGCGAAATTTTTGCATGCACAAATTTACTTTTTCAAATACTGCAAACTAAAATTTTAAACATAAACTACTGTTGTAATCAAATCAAAATCGCTGCTCAACGAATTTCTGAACTAAGAGACAAAGAAAAATTTAAAGAGTTTTTTAACTGGGCAAAAAATAAAACTGGATTACCAAGAAAACGAGGCAAAAGTGACAATGAGTTAGAAATACTTTTAAGCTATAAAATGTTGTACTACGAAATAATAGATTGTATTTCCCTTCAATTAGGTACCTGTTTTAGTAATCTTCACGATTTAGATTTCTTTTCACTAGTAGTTTCTTCAAAATTTACGAAATATGTAAAGAATTTTCCCGAAAAATCGTTTGATTGTTTATTTAAAATTATTTATTTATTTATTTATTAAATATCACAAACAATAGCCAAAGTGGCTGGTGGTTGTACATAAACATACCTATTTAAAATAAATCATACAATCACAAAAAATTAAAAATTTACATAATATCTTACAAAGTATCACACTATGCCTTCTACAATACTTAAAACATTTTTACAATAATGTGAGTAAATTTAACTTTATACTACATTAATATTAATTTTATTCTTGAAGGAGTAGAGACTGCGGAAACCATCATGGAATATAGATTTGTCCAAAAGGTTCCACAGCCTCACTCCCATACTCAATGGTGAGTAAAATCCTATATTAGTTCTAGTTTTAGGGGGATCAATCTTAAATTCATGATCATTTCTGCCTATATAGGTAGGTGGATGCAGTGCACTTTTCAAAGCAAACAAGGATGGAACACCAGACTGTACCTTGTGTATCATCAGGCTTAGATAATTTTCTCTGCGTTGATGCAAAGTAGGCCATTTTAAATTATTTAATGCCAGAGAAGGGCTGAAATCTCTTCCAAAGTTCAGATAAACCCAACGTACAGCTCTCCTTTGGACCATTTCCACCTCATTTCTAAGGCCTAACTGGTTTGGATGCCACACTGTAGGACAGTATTCAAGAATAGGCCGAACATAAGTTAGATAGGCTCGAGCCCCCCTAGAAGCTTTCTTTAAATTCCTCATAACGAATCCTAAAATTCGGTATGCATCTCTAACCAGACTGCTGATATGGGATTCCCAATGAAGATTAGGTGAGAGTTCAATTCCCAAATATATTGTTAGAGATCTTAATACTCAAAATGGACCTTCTTTTTGCCAAATGAAATAAATTGGCTTTTAGAGATATTTAGCTTCATGGCATTTGATAGAAGCCATGCTTCGATTTGTAAAAGGTCACCCTGAAGACACACCGCGTAAGTGGATTCTTGATTGTCCTATAAATCAAGCAGTCATCAGCAAAAAGCATCACTGTAGAATTCACTGCAAGTGGCAAATCATTTATGTAAATTAAAAAGGCCAAAGGACCAATAACACTCCCCTGTGGGACACCTGATGAGACCTCTCTCTGTGTTGAAAGAGATCCCTCCACCAATACACATTGGGATCTACACTGAAGAAAATTTTGGAACCACAAAATAACCCTTTTATCAATATTTAAGTTGGAAAATTTAGCCATCAACTTATCATGAGGCACCACATCAAATGCCTTTTTAAAATCCAATGCAATAGCATCAACCTGGCAATTAGTCTCAAGTGACTGAATTAAATCATGTGTGAGGGAAAGAAGGGCTGTTTCACAAGAGTATGAGGGTCTAAAGCCATATTGCCTATTATAAAAAAAAAATTGATTGATCTAGTTGCTCTCTTATATATTTACAAATTATTTGCTCAAATATTTTACAACACACAGATGTAAGGTTAATAGGCCTGTAATTTGTTGGGTCACATTTGTTACCAGCCTTATGCAATGGAATTACAATGGCTCTCTTCCAGTCACTGGGTAATGAAGGGTTATTCAAACTGATATCGAACTATACTTTAAGGTAAGAACTAATACTCTCAGTTGTTAAATTCAGCAGGCCCCTGCATAGACCATTAGGTCCCTCTGTAAAGCTACATTTACATTTTCTTAAACACCTAACTATATCTCCCCTGGTAAACTGAAAAAGCGTAGTATCTGCAGGTCCTACAAGGGAATCTCTAGAAAAACCAACAAAATCTGTATTTTTCCTAGAAAAATTTGTGCAGAAATAATCATTAAGAACATGTAGCCTTATCAGCCGAAGTTTGGTGGACTCTGTCACCGACAATCAGGTATGGTAAATTTCTGGTAGAACCCTTCTTAGATGAAATATAATTATATAATGTTTTCCACTGATGAGATTTATTGTTCTGGTCAAATAATTTTAGTAAATATTTTTTCTCAGCAGTATATTTTTCCTTATTTAATTTTCTACGTAGCTCCCGGGATTTATCTGTATAACATTGACCCCTCTTGCGATATTTATGAGCAACTCAACATTTCCTTTTTTTAGTATTTTTATTGAGCGATTATAATAAATGGGTTCAGCATTAAGCTTAATTTTACGCTTAGGTATAAATAGCTCTCTGGCTTTCAATAAAATATTCTTAAACTCCAGCCACCTGGTCTCTACATTTCCAGGTTTTTGCGCCCATTCTCCAAACCTGTTGCTAATATAAACATTCAATAAATTTAAATTTGCTTTTCTGTAATTAAAATATAATTTAGTGGGATTAACTTTATCTGTTTGGGTTTCTAACCTTAATAGAACAGCCCTATGATCCCCAATACCATCATCCACAAAACAACTGGCCACTAAGCTGGGAGGCTGAACAAGAAATAGAACCAACAAAATACCCAAACGAATGAGGATGGTCCGAGTGATGGTCTGGTTACATCACTAACAGGCTATATATAGCATAATTAAAGTTATTAAAAAAGTCACAGACTCTTGCCTGGTTAGACCCGACACTACAACCACCCTCCCACATTACATTGGATAAATTTAGGTCTCCTTCAAGAATGAATGATCTCTCTGCATGTAAATTACACTTTAGCTCAATTAGTTTATCTTGAATACAACTCAAAATACATCCATCAGCCCTAGGACTATAAGCTCCAACAATATATGTACAAATAATAAACAATAATACCTCTGGTTAAATTACCTAGGTGACGTGGAAATTTATTCAATTTCTTAGGTCTCGTTTTAATTTCTAGCCTTTTTTTCCTTGAAATAATTAGAGTTAAAGGTATTTCTTGTATCACAAAATTGGCTTGCAATCGAAACCCAAATTCAAAACGCAAACTCAAACCCTACAATTTTTTTTCGTTGATCAAATCATGAAGTTCAGGAAATCCGACTGCAATCGTAAAAAAAATCAGAAAAAAATAAAAACAGTCTTTAAAAATCCGGCGATTGGAAGCACTGGATTGTGGATTGAATGTACCTACTGCAAGCCCAGCACGTATTTACATACAGGGTGTTCCAGCGAGGACTGAACAGTGGCTTATTTCTTACCTTCCCTGTATTTTTAAAACAAACCAAAATGGCAATTTGATGTATTTTTTTAAAAACGGTTTGCACATTCCTATCTTAGGTTTTCATAAGCTATCGAATGACAGAAACTTTGAATTTAACCCGCCAGCGCCGATAAAATTAACCGAAACTTTTAAACCTCCGGTTAAATTCAAAGTTACTGTCATTCGATAGCTTTTGAAAACTTAAGATAGGAATGGGCAAACCGTTTTCTTTGATCTCGTGCATTTTAGATTTTAGAGGCTGTCAAAGTGTCAAAATGCCCGACTTTCAACTGTCAATATTTGGTAAACAGCTAAAGACAGGTATAGGATATTATACACGAAATGTGTTTGGATTTCTCTAGAGAGTCCAAATATGTAGTAATATACAGGGTATTCAATTTAAAAAACAATCCATGACGTATTTTGTTATTGGTTCAAATGTTTTTTTTGTTCAATTTTTGAAATTAGGAGAAAAAAATACATCGAATGGCTATTTTGGTTTCGTTTTAAAAATACAGGGAAGGTCAAAAATAAGCTCCTGTTCAGTCGTCGTTGGAACACCCTGTACATGTGATATCCTATACTGATTTTTTATTAGAAGTAGTGTGAGATTTACGCATTCAATATTCAGCTAGTGGAGAGCGCGGCCGCGACATCATGATAATACTGCGTTTTTTTAACGACTTTTGGACGAAAATTGGGCGTGACACCCCGAAAAATTTTTGCCTCGGGCGTGAAGAACACAGTATTTCTATCTTGAATCAAGCGAACACCGAAAATGAAAATTGGACAGATGGGCAGACGGACCAAAGAGTGAGCAATGTTATCATCATGTGTGGTTAGCAGAAACTATTTGTTTGTCAAAAAAAAATATTGCATATATTAACACTACTTTTACATTGCTGCAATTTAAAAATTTGTTTTGCAATACAAACTCTGTGACAAGTAATATATTTGGCAAAACACATTTTTTTATGAGATTTTTTTTTTTTTGGTGACCACTGTAGATCACCAGTAGAGTTGTAATAGTAATATATATGTTAGCAGTCAGCTGATAAA